>JABFIG010000146.1:0-61035 GCA_017139545.1 Ambrosiella cleistominuta | reverse complement strand
GGGAGGGGGGGGGGGGGGGGACAAAAGGCTGCAGGATATAAACTTTTTTAAGATGCACATTTGAGATTTTGTTTGACATTGGTATTTGTGGCTCCTTGGTGATTTGGAATCATTAGGTTTGTGATGAGCGCGTAGGGGGCTTTGCCATCACAATTATAATTATAATTTCCAATTATTTTGACATCTAGGTTGTAAATTCCGGTGTACAAGATGCCGATAATGTGTTTTGGCTTTGGAGCAGATCTATCTTGCACTCAACTCATGATTAATTCAATCTTGTATTTTTCCTACCTGTTCCTGCTGATGGCAGCGATATTCTCCTTTCTTGGAGAGAGAGACCTTCCTAAATCCTTTTACTCTTTGTCTAAACGGCAGCTGATCTTCCTTGTCAGTGACATTCTTTTTTTTTCTCGGAGCAGCTAACAAACCACAGAATCCTATTAATTCTGAAACACGGAGGGAGAATGCTACAGTGGTCAGGGGGCGACTAAGGGTTGGGGAGGGGGAAAAAACCATGGTAGAAGCGGTATCCAATGTATTTATATAGCGACAGAAATGTGATAGAAGTTGAGGGAAAAGATTACAGTGGAAGGGATATTTGCTTGGTTGGGACTGTGATCCAGATTCCGAGGATGTGGATGTCGTATTTGATGAAAATACCGGCAGATGCACAATAACTTTGGGAGCCATAGACTAAGATCGTCAAAACATGGGCAAACAATAGGCTCATTTCCAAGGTCTGGACGAACGAGGATCTATACTAAGATCAACAATCTGCCTCGTAAGCCACCAGCCACGCCTGTATACCGCTATCAAGTTGATCGTACTTGAGCCTTCTTTCTTCTTTCTTCCATTAACCTGATGATGCTCAGTCTGCATCCGCATTCTCATCCCATGCTATCCTATCACCACCTTCCCCGCTCGCCGCCCCGTCACCATCTCCAAACAATGACATCCATTTACTTAATCGCCAAATCCCACAGACATCCGGGCCTCGAGCAAACAATAAAAGAAGACAAGAAAAAAAAATGTACGAGGAACCAAGATTGAGATAATCATGGATTTCTGCATTGAGATGATGGTAAGTAATGGCTAAGAAAGGAAAGAAAGGAAGAGTCAATGGCCTTGGCGGTGCCGGTGCGTTGATGGGGCGGGGTTGGGGAGAATGGGGATCGACGGTTAGAGCGATTTTTCTTTTTACTAAGAGGAGGCAGAAGGAAAGAGACTAAGGTATTGAAGGTGAGCTCTGTAGGTTGTCGAGGGTTGTGAGCTGTGAATGGTGGGAGGGACTTGGTCGGGCCGGAGGGCTATGGTATTGACAATAATACTGGTGGCTTTGGAGACTTTAGCGTCGGAGTGAATTGGGGCCGGTGTTGATCATGATATTAGTATCCAATGGGTCTTGCAAAACAGTTTTGCCTGTACGGCACTATTGGTTTTGGCCTATTTTTTTTTTTCTTTTCTTCTTTCTTTTCTTCCTGATGTCTTGTAGATACACATGTCTGTGGACCCATGTCCATACACACACCTCCTTCTCCCTTTCGCAGCTGCTGCCCGCCCATGGGCGAATGGCGGTTAAAGATCTCAACCTTAACTTTTCGCTTGGCCTCTTCACATGCTAAACCGTGCACATCATACAGGTCTTGCTTCGTCTTTTAGAGACTCGCTGCCTGGTTCAGTCCAGAGGCCTCTGCCCTATATATACAGATGGAGGCGGGATATGCTTTATTTTTAGTGTTTGCATGCTCCGAGCTTTGTGTCTCGTGTGGTATGGAAACAGGCTGGGGAGGGGGAAGCATCTATGAAAAGGAAAAGGAAAGGTAGAAATGGTATGGTTTGTGCTTTTAGTGACGTCTTAGGAGGAAGGAAGGGTTGACTTGTCTGTCTACTGAGTGATGATTATGTAGAGTTTGGACGTGAATGTTAATTACTGAGGTCTTGTACATATTTAGTGTTTAGGACATTGATGATCTACGAGTGAAGGGCCTGGGTGATGGTGGCTGGGTCGAGAGAGAGTGTGTGAGAAGTATTTGGAAGTATCCTGAAAATATCTTGGTAGGTAGTAGTCGAGGGAAGTAGGAGATCCAGACCCTTGAGGCAGAGTAGGGTTGTTTATGTGGCGTTTGGTTTCTGGTTGAAGCTTTGAGGAAAAAAAAAAGACAATAACTGGTTCGTAAATATATCAGGAATTCTGTAAAGCTCTTTACGAAGTGTACAGGGTGTTTTTTCCCCTCTGCTATCTTGGTCTGGACACAGTGATTGGATAACGGCTGGAGGCAACGTGCATACACTATCATGCGTCTAAGTCAACTCATCTATGTAAATAAATTTACGTGTACAAATTACTGGACTGTGTCTCGTAACTCCACAAAATATCAGGAACAAGAACTCTCACGCCGTAGCCGTCTCTGCCAATCCAATCACCAGTCTGCCCATGTCCTGTATTCTATATCACCACAGCTCCAATTAAGTAAAAGTCTCTCTAGACCAGTAATCTTTCATTTTGCCATAAATTCAAAAAAAACCTTCATTTCCCCACATTGTATTATATCCATCAGGAAGCATCGTCAACATCTGAAACATGCTACTAGGGGGGGGGGGGGGGGCGTCTGGCGATTAAAGTTAAAACCCCTGGTTGCATTTACCACGAGTTGATAACCACACGCCTGTGGTAGCCCGAGTTTGTGTGATTTTTCTTTTTTTCTTCCTTGTGGATTCTGTGATATGGAGGCTTGTCATGTAAGTTGACATATATATTTTTTTTTATTCAAGTATATACTTTCAAAGCCCAGTTATGTATTACTAGAACCCGTCCTGCAAGATGGACCTTACGAATCTATAACTTTAAACTTGATAGCCTCGTATATAGTCTTCTTTTTGGAGCTCACTCGCCCCCGTCCACTCAAAGTCTACGCTTAGACACGGTTACCTCTTTGACAAAGAAAGCTTGATGACCGGCCAGTATCAAGCCTAAGCCCCTCTCTCTCTACTAATTCCCTGTCAACCTAAAACCCCAAACCCAAAACCCACCCCCTCGGAAAATGCACAGTCTCAGTAAGCCATGTGGATGATGTATAGTATGAGGCATGAAAAGAATGAGGGCAAAACGTCTTGATTGTATGGTATAGTTGATAATCGGAAACAACAATCTGAGCTCTTTTCATTACTTCTTGCCAGAGCGGCAGATTGACACTCGAGGTGTATAAGACGGACACGATACGCCGACTGATGCCATTGTTTCCTATCTCTTCTTTTCCTCCCTACCCAACCATTGCGGTATCTTCGAAGCCTCTTTGCTCCGTTTCATTCTCTCACGCCTGTGACTATCCGTTTCCTCACAGCTGGCTAGCCCGCATACTTTCTTTCTATATATACGTCCCGTCATATATTATACCTTTGTTGTATTATTGGGCTATTTTGCCATTTTCGTTCCTCATCTCACACCCTCAAACGAATCATTGGCTGTCGTCTTCTTCTGCTTCTGAATTCCCTGCATCTCAAACCATCTACCAGGTCCTCTTGCTACTCTTAGTCATCGTTCTTTTACCGTTTCTGGACCATCTCTTTTTGGATACTATCACATTATCGAGAAAAGAAAAAAAAATATCATTTTTTTTTTTTGCTTTCTTTCCCATACCTCAACTTACACCCAGTTGTCATTACGTCCTGCACCCTCCTCCGGCCAACTCTACAGTAGTGCCTCCATTTTTGGACAATACCCCTGGTCTTACCCAACATCCCCACCAGCGGCCTCCTTTACCAGCTTCCATCATCCACCACATTGACTTACCATCTTCCAGTTGCTGTGTCCACTTCTTGCCTGTCTGTGTTCCTGCTGCCTCGTCAACTGTCTTATATAGTTCCAAGAAACTCGTATAAAGTCTTGACTAATCCCGCTTGCTTAGGTTGATCTTTTTGTTTCGTTTCTTTCATCATCAAACTAGATACTCTCACCAAGATCACCAACTATTAAGCTTTGGCTTTCTTTCACTTCTTATCTTTTTTGCAGGTTTTTTCCACTATCAGTCTTGATGACTTGATATCACGGTCCTTATACTATATCTGCCTTCAGAAACAATACTGCATCTCTTTACTTTCTGTTCATTATTCTTTTACAGAATCTTTGGCTTTCACAAGCATCTTTTTTTTTTCTTGACATCTTTACCGAGACGACGAGATTGTCTGTAACTCTTCTTTACTTGCACAAAAGGCTTTGACAGTTTTTGTGTAGTTGTGTGGTATTATTCATTCTTTGGACACCATCAATTGGTTCATTTTTATCTTTCAGAACAAAAGAAACTCTCCCCATTTCGGAATATTACAATATGTCTTACTTCAAGATTGTTGTCGCCGCTCTGGCCGTTTCCCCCGCCGCAGCTCACATGATCATGAACACTCCCGTCCCAATCAGCAAGGGCTCCATCAACAACTACCCCCTGGACGCGGCTGGGTCCGACTTCCCCTGCAAGTTCAGCTCCACATATGCCTTCAGCGAGGACTCTGAGGAAAACACCTTCTCCATCGGCTCTGCTGATAACAAGCTTGCTTTCACTGGTTCTGCCGTTCACGGCGGTGGCTCTTGTCAGGTCTCCATTACTAAGGACCGTCCTCCTACAAAGGACTCCGTTTGGAAGGTCGTCACTTCTATCGAGGGTGGCTGCCCCGCTCAGAATATGAATGATCAGAACTACCCTGACAATGCCAACTTTGCGGACCCCTACACATACAATTTCACCATCCCCGAAGGTCTTGAGGCTGGCAAGTACACTCTCGCGTGGACCTGGTTCAACAAGGTGGGCAATCGTGAAATGTACATGAACTGTGCTCTCGCTACTCTTGAAGGCAGCGGAGGTTCCTCTGATACCTTTGACTCTCTTCCTAACATGGCCGTTGCCAACATCGGCGGTGACTGCTCTACTCCCAACGATAAGAACATCGAATACTCCAACCCCGGAGAGAATCTTTTTGTCCTTGTCGAGGACAAAAACACCTTTGGTTCCCTGAACTGTGCTTCTGGTTCTGACGGCACGGGCGCCAGCTCTGGTTCCAGCTCTGGCTCTAACTCTTCTGCTACCTCGGCTACCGCAACTGCTACTACTTCCGCCGCCTATGGTACTGGTACCACTCCCACTGCTGGTGCCGGTGGTGCTTTCCTCGAGTCGTCGGCTGCGGTTGGCACTCCTGCTGCTACTTCCACCAAGGCTCCCGCGGCTTCATCTACCAAGACGGCCAGCGTTACTGCGGCTTCTGCTGCCCCGGCTTCCGTCTCTGGCTCTTACACTGCTGGCTCTGCTTGCACTACTGAGGGCGAGTGGAACTGCATTGGAGGTACCTCGTACCAGCGCTGTGCTTCCGGTCAGTGGTCTGCCGTGCAACAAATGGCCAGCGGGCTTTCCTGCACCTCGGGTGTCAGTGCTACTCTTGCATACACTGCCTCTTCTCGCGTCAAGCGTGCTTTGCGTCTCGGTGCTAAGATGTTGCGTATTTAAGAATTCTCTGTTGATCAGGTGTTCTGGGGTGATGACTTCTCTTTATGATTTACTTTTTGGGATGGTTTTTATTTCTTGGCCGGATTTTTGGAGATATTTTGGGACATGTATTTGGATTCTCTTTATTAGTTCGGGAGTCAACCCATGACTTTCTTCTTGATATGTACATATTTTGTTGCATTTTTATCTTAAAAACAATATATCAAGTATACTTTCTACGTCACTACTGAGTTATTGGTTTATCGAAGCGAAAATGATTATGATATTGTAATTTCTATGGGTATCAACTGCTTAGGAAAGAGCATACAAAACAAGGAATTTTGTATTTTTTTTTTATAACATTGGCGGATCTTCCCGCTTGCGGCGGATCTTGTGGATCCACGCAGTCATCCACGATCGTTTGACCCATATTCGCGCTTCTACAGACCTAATCTTGATAATATAATTATCCTCCTCGATTCCAACTTGTATTTTATTGCCAATGCCTTGGTACCTGCCGAAGCTGAAAGTCTTATCTTTGAGCAGGTCCGGATCTTGACTCTGAAGGCCTCTGTTCATCGCCACATATGCAAGTAGTGAGCCGATGGTGGACGGAAGACGGGGTAGATAAAAGTTGATACCCTGATAGTAGATGAAAGCTATAACAGCAGCATCAATGAATAGGATAATGACACAGACCCAGAATGCGGCCCCCGAAGCAAACATTCGCTCGGTAAGCACCTGGCGGTAACCAGGGATGGTACGCTCATCACTCTGGACAAAAAGTCGTTCATTCAGAGCCAAAGCAATGACCATTTGTGTCTTGAACGCCTGCTCAATAGTTGGAAGAGTATCATTGATGTTGGCAATGGTTTGATTGGGTTCAAACCAGGTATTATTGCCACTTAAAGCCTTTACGAGATGCATTATAGCATTCATAGTAGTGTTGGTTTGGTGAACATATGCAGTATCAATATTGGTTAATATAGAATAAAAAAAGTGATAGGCCGCGGTGGCTTGTTCGCTATCATCCAAAGGTGCGATGCCGGAAATGTTGTGGTACCGGATGATATGCCCCAATAGGTCCACGGTGATGTTGAATTTCCCCGTGGACATGTACGGCCGGCATGCAGCTGCGCTAATGGCAACTTCACTGTCGTTTATACGATAATTTTCGTACTGGATCCAGTATGCAGCAAACTCAGTCTCACAGTCTTCCAACAGGTGTTCGAACTTTCCTATACCTTCAACTTTGCTGCGTCCGCTCAGCGTTGTTGCCGGCGTGCTCAACAGGATCATTAATGGATCAGAGGCGGTAAAATCACAGGCTGTGTTATTTGATCGGGGATCTGCCGGCAGACTGAATGTCATATTCGGAGGGTTCAAGCCAATGTTCTTGCCCGCAAAAGTGTCGGAACAGCCTGCATCAGCAGTGAACCCGTCGACAACGGCGGAAAATGAAGCTCCAATGTTTTCTGGAATTGTAAATGGCTGAAAGTAAAGGTCTCTAGTAGCCCAGGGTACCAATACGGTGCCCTCTGTATAATTCATCAACTGAACATAGCCCGGGTCATAATAATAGATATTTTCGAATACACTGTTAAAATCGGTACATACTGTGTTGTTAAGCTGAGTAGTGATGGTTTGAGTAGCATTGATTGGGTATATCATTGTTACAATCGTGAACAAATACAGACCGGACAGGGCAACGGACAGTATGTTGGCCAGAAGGGTGATGGCACAGATGATTGCCAAGATGATATGCCGAGATCTCAGAGCCCAGAAGAAAAGAAGAGGGGGAGTAACACTAGTATATCGAGCATCGATTGTGCGTTGGGCAGGCTGATGGCCCCGGCAGAGGTCTTTGTATGGTTGAATCACCGCCATGTTATGATTAATAAATGACAGACAAGGCTCCAGAATAGTGCCAAAACCCGTAAGTATATAACTGAAAAGGATCAGATTGACAATCTTTTTAGATAGCAAAGGGATACCTGTGTACATGCGTATGTTAGAATCTGCATCATACAATAATAAAAATGACAATACTTGCCATTGTGGGACTTCTCAAGCTCCCGAAGCCAGATCAATACAGACGCCACTGCAACCAGGCATGCAAAAAATAAAAACCCAGCCCATCATCATAGACCAAACTGCCTTACGGGATCAAACCAACCCTTCAAATTGGCACCTGATCTTTGTACGCCAAAGGTTTCATGTCTGATTTGATCTTTTCTTGCTTGGATAGATTCGGGAGATGCATCTCCTTCTGGTACCCTTCCCAACACTGGATCGCCGGAACTAGTCTCACAATCGCAGCGAAACCTAAATCTTTTCCCCTTGAAGGTTTGAAAGAGAGATTCTTCAGAGAAATCCCCACAGTTGCTAAACTCTTCAAGTTGGCCTTTTTTGTGAAATGAGGTCATCATCGACTTGATAAAATTTGGGCTCGCGGACAGATTGCATACACTCTTGTGGCACTCCCAGGATAATAGTCCTGCCAGAATGCCTACAAGACAAAGCAGAGTCTTGGCAACAATGGAAAGGGCTCTGTGAACCGTGATGGCCTCGATAGCAAAGGTGTAAATCGCTTTCCGACTGCTTATATCTGCCGGAGCATCAGTCATCAGATATGAAACAGCATCAGCAAACAAGCTACGGTGGACCGCGGTGAAGGCGGGAACAACAACATCAGTCTTGACATATTCTTTTGCCTTTCGTAACCCGTTGCGCCCTAGAGCAAATCCAACCATAGTATCGAGAGGTGGCGATAAACCTAGCCCCAGAGCCTGGACCTGGGGATATTGTTCAATGTACTGAGACGTGTAAAAATCACGGGGGATATTGTCTGTCCATCATCCCGATGCCTCAATTCAAATGCTGTGACATCGAAGGTATTTGTGTCAAGGGGCTGAGGACTACCCAGAGGAGTATAAGCCAGCGGAGCATACTCCGGATAGGAAACCGTGACTTCCACAGGCTGTGAGTAGTAACTAGTTTTGCAAAACTGCACGTTGCCGTTGGTCTCGCCGGTGACGTTGTCCTTGGACGGTGGAATTTTACCGACAGCAATCATGAACAGATGCTCTCCCAGAGCTTTAGGGCAGTTGTAGTAGCCATATGAAGATAGAGAGTAACTTTCAAAGGCACTATCTTGCCACCTGATATACCACATATTCTCCAGAACAGAATTAGTCTTGCTGTAGAAATTTATCCCGGTGATATTGCATCCTGTCCCTGTAGCATACCATGAATCCATGGTAGTATTTGGGGATGGATTGTAGAGCGCCGGAGTACACGTCAAGTCGGACCAGTATCGGGTAGTCGTAGATGTTATGTTACCAGTGTCAATTCCGTTGCGTACATGGTCAATGTCAATTTTAAAGGGTGCGAGACCATAATCATCGGCAGTATACGCAGGCAATGAGGATTTGAGCCATGTATACTCGAAGAGTCGGTACGGAACAGGTTGGTCTAGCTTGTTAGGCTGGTCAGACGCCGGTATGAACGCCTTGGTTGTGTTGACTGTTGTTTCTCGAGTGACAACTATCAGTCTGTTGCTGATAGTCATGGAGACCAATGGCATGATGACAGTTGTGATTAATAGCATGATAAGAGACGAGTATACCACACGCCGCTGTCGCCGTTGAAATGCCCGATAAAAAGACCAGGGCATGAACTACAGAGGATACTTAATGAAGAGGGAATTCTCAGCCAGAGCTCCCTCGGGCGTCGACATTGCAATCCAGGGCTCCAATGTCTTGACATCGAGATCAATCCATGTCTACCCCAGACTGTATGTCACTGTCAGGATAGTAGGGAAGAAGTTGTAGAGAAACTCATAAATCGGGGCGAAATCATTAGAGTTTTCAGAGAATGCCACACCTCCGTATTTATCTGATGTTTGTGCAGCTAGTTCGGGTAATAAGGCAAGTATAAAAGCACATAGAGACATGAATGTCAACACTGGCAACTTCATAGTGTGAGGCTTCCATCCATGTTTTTTGCCTGCAATTCGTCCGTTAGTAGTTGTATAAACTATGAATACATCTCCAACTTACCTTTCTGGCGTATACATGGACTCCGATCTTTCAGCGTAAGCTCACTGTAAGATGTATCCATCGAGTTCCAGGCCAGATTACCCTCAGAATCTCTCGATATCCTGGTTAATGACTCTTCGGCTAGTCGGTGTCCCCGAAAGGGGTATTTTACTCGTTCCTCTAGAGAAGACATGCCTGACGTCGAGGTTGGGGCCAGTAATCTATTCGTAGACAATAGTGTTGTTGGAGAGGGTGTTGGTTGAAGGTCTTGAAAAGCGGTATGAACCTGACAGCGCAATGTCTGCAGCAAAATACTCTCAGAACCTATCAAGCCTGTATGTTCAGACAGAAAAGGACCTTGATCGTCTTCTTGATGCGGACTTAGAGAGATGTCTGACAAAGATTGTTCAAAGCCGTCGATATTGCTAAAGCGTAGGGTCAGACTTGGCGAGCTCAAGGCGACTGTAAGTCCAAATCAGGAAATTCGGGACGATGTTGACTAGTTCGAGCTCGTTTCCCGAAAGTGCGATGGCTTTCGATGGGACGATGGCCCAGCAGGGCCTGGAGAACCTTGTATATCAGAATAGGGCTTATCAGGAATGAAGTGCCATCAAACAACTAGGAAATTGGACGTCGTGACTGGGTCCGTATGTCCCGCGAGATGAAGAAAGGAACAGGACCAGCCTGACGCAAGCATTAAGTATTATATATAAGTAAAGAATTGTTGACACTCGATATGGGTAATATGGCTAGTCGATGTGCATCGATGAATAGTTCGACTATGCATCAGAGTAAACAAACTTCGAATGGTATGAAGCAATGGCTTATAAGTTACCTATCGGGGCTGACTGCATTTATACCTAAACTCTGCATGTAGGACGAGTACCCGATCTTATCGCCAGTTCCGGCAACCCACTTAACAAGAAGCGCCGTACCCCATCAGAAAGACCATGGGGGCTTGCCACAGCCCATGCTACCTAACACATCACATCGATATACCTGTTTTTGTGACAGACAAACTCTAGGGTTACTTTGCAGGGCAAGAGAGCGCGGCCGGTTGCCTTCGTGGCCATAGGAGAGTGGAGTATGTGCTGCAAGCCTGGGAACACCCGTGTGAATGGAAAGGCACAGCTTGCCGTGAATAGAACTGATATTGTAGAGGAAAAATTTACTGAATATGTCGACATGTCGATGGAGACCACGGAGACTTTATGATTGGTTATGCCGTATGGATGGTTTCACATTAGGCATGGAAAATGAAGGAATGGCAGCACGACATCTACATGATGTTCTACAAAGATCTGTCAGTAAATATATCTCAATATCTGGAAAGTAGGATGTACGTACTTGAAAACAAAAAGTTAAAAAAGCTCAAAGATTCCGCTCTTACAGGATTCTGGCGCTTGCAAACAACTAAACCATGTTGCGATAGGTCCGTGTTGAGTGTGGGAGGAAACAACACATGCAGTTTATATCCGCATTTCCATTTAATCAGCAATCCCCCAGTTGGTAATTCAGGAGAGATATTGCATTCGACCATTAAGCTTATTTTCAAAATGATCCTCTTAGACCCCAGAAACATGAATCGACTTGTGTTTCTATTCTTGTCATACCAGAATACTTATTTTAGTAGACTAAGACTAATCGCTATTTCTCGAGTAACATATTATTTTGCCATGCTACACAATAGTCGTCAGGAATGCCATCGACTACCCAGTAGCATGGCATCACACACGCCCTTTGACATGTTGATGACACATCCCGAAGGCGGCCTTCACGCTATTGAATTGGTGTACTTAAATGTCGACTATCACTGGACATTTTGAGAACCGACAGTACTTGTCATCTGTACTATCAATAAAATGATGATTTGTGACTTTTGTGGTGGCATAAGCGCCCAGATCTACATCGAGATGGATGTTGTAAGCGCCGAGATCCAATTTAGGAAAATAGTAGGGACATCAACTCTTTAAACCCTAACCCTACTATTTTATAAGTACTAGTACATAACAAAACCTTAGATTACAAAACAAAGGTATATTAGGAGGAGTACGTGTGATGATAAAAGTTGCTTGAGATTCTAAGCTTTACACTACAGTATTTCTCCAATTCCTTTTCTACTTTATCTATTTAGTTCATTGCTGTCCTGGGAAGGGACTAATGTAATGATGTATAAAGGTATCTACCCTCGACCCTATTCCTCATATCCCTATATATCATACACACCACATGACGGAATGAAGTTAAACAAGATTATCATAAAGATTGGCCTAGTATGATTTTGAACAGCTATAGTTAACAAGGTATTGCATAAGCTAAGACTTCCCTAGAATATTGGCACTCCTAGAAGTCCTGCTTGAAACCAAGTCATGATAGTGGGGTGGAAAGCCATTAGTATAAAATTAAGTAGGCAATATGTAACAATATTTATACGTGTGGTATATACATAAAAGGTAGGCACATCAATAGTATATAAACTACTATAGAAACTTGAGGCCTGATGATATGTTAACACTTTTTCTTTCCTCATGTTCGAATTTAGTAGACTCACCATGAATCCAGTTGCAGAGTAGACATTCAACATATTGAGATGCTGTTATGGATTGGATAGAACTCAGGTCCACTTTAAGTACAATGAACAATTCAACCACTCGGGACTTAGTATTGCAGTGGCATTTTGATACCCTCAGAACATAAATCAAGAATGAATATTCAGAAACAAATCTGCTGTTGCATAGTGTCCGAAGAAGTGGCATCGTTGATCTCTAGAAATGGAGGACATTCGACATCGCCCTTTTCAAACTGGGAGCCAACACCGACGAGATCCATGATAAAGAGGGGTTATAAGATAGAAAAATAAGAAAGAAAAAAGAAAAAAATGTGAACAAATTCAAGGCTGATTATAGTCAGTAAAAAACTTAGGTTAGGACCTTGATAGACGGAGAGATTACAGGAGAAGCATGTATTGATGATAATCGTGAAAGTCCAAGAAAGGGCCAATGTAAAGATGTGGATGATGGTGGAACCTTCAGTTTCTCAAGATTCAATGGGGGAGCCATATCTAATTTATAATACCCACCGGTCAGATACAAGCTCACCCATCCCATGCTCTTCACCCATCGAGATGAACAACTTTCAATTCCAGCTCTGTGTATATTGTTATATTGAAAATCTATTTTTCAAATACTGAATTGAGAGCAACGGTCAACATAGACAACATCATGTCTGTGACCAGTTGGACTATCTGTACTTTTACACAGACAAAGGATGAGAACTGGTAGGTAGACCATACCTCAAGCAATCATTCACAGTCAACAGACTTTACCTGGTCTTATTATGGTGTAAATTACAATTTCATTGCTCAAGAAACCCTTTCTATGACTATTCATTCGAATAATGGTGATAGGAAATCCAATTCTATAAAATTCTAATTCAGGATTGTTTATGTAGTGCCCAATTTGCCGTTATATCTTGTGCAACCAAGGTCCACCGCAGTCCACTTACACCCACGAAATCCGCGGGCTTGTTATATTCTGACCAGGGGTACCTCATCAACCCTAGGCAATTAACCCTAAACTGAGATATCTGGTTACATCCGGCTAACCCTGGGTAGATTCGGAATGCCGTTGCAGATGAAAGATTCGGTCATGTTCCGTCTTTCCTTAAGCCGCACCGTTTCATTTATTTGCAGTTGCGGTCAGCTTGTAATCGTAGTTGGAGATGTTTGCCGAAAGCTTTTCAGCGCCGCAACTTAGTGCATGGTGATTGAGTCGGGATTTTTGTCATGGGTTTAAATTCGCGACATCGAAGGAAGAGATAACGAACTATAGTGTAGTTTACATGTATTCCAGAAGAAAAAGACTCAGTGACCGATTTATCTATCCTTTTGATGATTCGTATAGAATCATGAGGATCGTTGGTCAATGTACTTTGTGGTACCAGTCAAACTATCGAGTGTAGCCTATAGTGGAACGCCAGCTGGTCAATGCAGTGGGTCCCCTCTCAACGGCCCCAGGAAAGTAGTCACCGAGTGTAACCCAAGTTTGACCCCTCCATCAAGAATCTCCCAGTAAGCCTCAAAAGATTCCAAATGCAAAGATATCAGATAAGCCATCAGGGTTTTGGGACAAAAGGCCTACTAGCAAATGCCATTTCAGAAGAGAAATCATCTGAAGCTTGTATCCTCCCATCCATTACATCTGCACCTTGCCGTGTGATAATCTATTGGGCAACCCTCGATAGAAGACAGCCGCAAGATAGTGTGTGTGTGGGCCAACAATACTCATCCTGGTTGGCCCAGATAAGGCTCTGCAAATCCCGTGCAGCGCAAAATATACTATACGTACAGAAAATGACGGGTTGTCTGTAGTCGCTCGCGGGAAAGGATGCAGGTGACCTGCGAGTGTGGTTGAGATGTGGTGGTGGCCGGAGGGATGGAATGGCGAGTTGGAAGCAGGGGAGTTGTGACGAGGCAGAAAGTTGGGATCATGTGCAGAAAGAAAGTGTTGATGTACAAGAGGCCGTCTATAAAGTGTAAGAATCTTGCATACGATAACGACGTCGGGTTGTTAGTTATTTATGTGTCTTGATTGCTTGTTGGCTTTTGTTAGAGTATCCTTTAATAGATGTGGTTGTTGAATAAACATTGCGATAGATTAGGAAGGAACTTAAATTAGCTGATCTGGAAATTGCCGTTGCATTCAACTTTTTTTTTGATTTCCTTGCATCATAACATTCGCAATTTTTTTCTCTTTATTACTCAATTTGTACATTATCGTGATTCAATTTTTTTTTGCTTCGTATCTATGGAGTCATCATCATTTTTGTTTTTCTTTTTTTCGGCTTTCAAGAGTTTTCCGAGACCAAGATCCCTACGCCGGGAAACTTTATCTTAAAATCGCATAGATTTGCCACCCTCCTATTGTGGACAATAAAAAAATTCGACTTGAGCTTGACATATTTTTATCAGCTCGCATATTGAGAGCATCTCCATTTTCCTTCGTTGACTGTCTACAGCATTTCCAATAGGACTGAGACCTTTGCTCAACTGTGAATCTCTAGTTATCAATCATCTCACATTATCATATCCCCAACATTATCTATTTTCTTTGCGCTTCCTAGCCTCCACATGCAATTTGCCAGAAAGATTACCAACTATCATCTACCAGATATCTGGCGCTGCAACAAACGAAGTCAGAGATAAGCACAATTTTATTAGAAAGTCAATTTCTGTTGTTATCTCTTGTGATCAGAGACGACAGCTTGCTAGTGCCGAATCGTTGATGTGGGAAAATCGGGATTGTGTTTACTGCGATTAGGGAAGGACTCACGCCTATGACAAAGTGAACAACAACATTGGAGTTATTAGCTTTCATTTAAGTCAGAAAATTTTGCATATTTTGACAATCAAAGTTCTGGCCAACAAACACCAAACATCAATTTTTTGCTTTGACACCTGTCAATTGGAGTTTTCTTGATTTTGGTAATAAACTTCTTATTAGTTTATATTTGGGGTTTAAGATTTTGGCGATTTGTGCCTTTTCTGAAAATGGACGCACAAATATCAATTATTGTAAGTTCCAATTACAAGACTTTATCACAAATATCAAAACTAATTACGAATCTTAGGATGGACAATACTCTCTGATTCATATTCCACTGGAAATATACTCCTCACTATTGCAGCCCATTCTACGGACACTATTACCACAGACGCAAACTGTCACTGTCACATCAGAAGGCCCCGACTTTAACCCAGATGGCCTACAGTCTCACCAACATGGCTTCTTCAACATTTCTGTGACACCACTAGAATGTACCGTCATCTGCCACGAGTCTTGGACCGACAAAGTCTTCCTCCCCGTCATCTCCCGCCTACCCAAAGAACAATCCAAGCAGGTGTCAATCTCAAAAGAGTCGTACACTGTGCTCTCAGTCATCTCCGCCGGCATGGATGCAGCCTCCGGTATCATGAGACTCACATCGCCTTTAGCTCTCGCTGGCATCCCAATTTTCTTTATCACTACCTACTACTCCGACTTTATCGTGGTGCCTGTCAAGGAACGAAAAAAGGTCAACGCAGCGCTGCTAACCCATGGGTTTATGCTGTCTGAAGAGAATGGAAGTAGTTATATACAGCCGTCATATCAAGACTTCGGTCCCTCATCATCCAGTGCCACATTGTCGCCACAGTTGGATCCACCAAAAACACCACCGCCAAGTACTGTGGATGAGCTAATGGTCAGAACATTCAGGTTATTAAAAAAGAGATCGGTGTTGCCGTACGCAGAGGAGGATATTGAGTTGGTACACTGCTCGGGACATGATGGTGGGTCTCCAGATCCCGAGATTGACGGCTTGCATCCACTATCTGTGCACGGGAGAAGAGGCAGGAGCGCCAAGAGGGGCTGGCTAGGCACTGCAGATGCCGAGCTGTACACGGGAATTGTTTCAGCCCTTGTTAGCAGACCCCGCTTCTTCTCTGTCACTCTTGCCCAAGAGGACCCACCATCTCTATTGTTAGACCGCAAAGGACTGCCATTCTTTGGTGATGCCATCATCGGCGATTTTGACAGCGTCATGACGCCAATCTTTCTCAATCTCGCTATTCTTCCCACCGAGGTCACTGGTATCGTCTGTGGTGTTGCTGGTAAATTATTGGAGGAGTTGAAGTTGGAGAGAGTGTCGGAACTATCGTATCTCAGTACGGCCAAAGCAGGTTGTGTGATTCTCCCGGCGGATACGGCCATTCGCGCACTTGAGGTCCTGAAGCTAATGTTTGAGGAGGAGGAAAAGTAAAAATTTTGATATCATCTGTCTTGATATATATACAGTACAATAAAGAGTCCAAAAATCCATCCATGCGTCTAAATAAAAGCCCCAAACTTATGATAACCCCAGAAAACAATAAACCCTGTGACACAAACATTCTTATTTCTTCTTCTTGTTCTCCTTTGCCCGATCTTCCATCCACCCCCCCTTCATTAATGCATCCCCCGCTGCCTTATTAATCAACGCAAACCTCTTAGGCCCAATCTTAGACCCCCCAAAAAACCTCGACACAACCACCACCACATCCCAAACATTCGCCAACTGCATCAAATGCAACAAGCGGGTCCCCGCCGCCGACTCCCCATCGTCATCCGAGTCCTGAAACATCAGTCCCGGCATGTTGCCGCGGATCCGCCACGCCGTGATGTTATGGGAGGCCCCGCGGAGTTTCTTTTCGGTCGCAAGTAGATGGGAAATGCAGGCAGTCGCCTGGTCGGGCGATGTCACCCTTGTAACATGGGCAATGAAGGTTGATTTGCTTTCGGTGAAGGGGTCTGAGATTGTCCAGACAGGCGGTTCCTTGAGAACATACCCGATATCTGGGGGTTCCCGCGCAGCCCGTTCGGCAGCCTGGGCGTCGGCCTCCGCTGCCTCCTCGGCGGCCTCCTCGGCAGCCGCAAGGTTCTCAAGGGCCCTCGCCGTCTCTTCAATCGCATCAAAAACGCAAACAACCCCCGGCTCCCAAACCGACGAGAGCGCCCCTGTGAATAATTGGAGATCCCGGGCGCCGGACCCGCGCTTGGTGAGATCACCGGCGGACTCGAGGGAAAGGATTTCCGGGGGGGTCGTCGCGGGGTAAGAAGGGGGGAAGTTGAGGCGAAGGACGGTGCCGGTGGCGGGGAGGGTGAGGAGGTAGGAAGGAGGGGTCAGGGCGGGGATGAGGGTGGTTGGGGAGTAGATGGCGTTGATGGCTTCGAGTTCGTCGAGGAAGTCGGAGGACATTTTGGGGATAGGAAGGATTGTAGGGTGGGAAGAGAAGCGGGTGGTTGGATTTGGTGGAGTAATGATGATGAGGTTACGGGAGATGTGTTGGAGTGGTCGTTGGATGAGGAGTGGACGGAATGGGTGACGGAACATGATTTTGTTGGTGAGTGGTTGGTATGTCGGGATCATTTAATTCGGGAGTGAGATCCTCATGGGTCATTCGATTTTTAGGGTTAGTAGGGTTTAGAGGACGTAGTGTTTTTTTTTTCAGGGTTGAGTCCCATTTTGACAGTGCTGACAGCTCTATAAGCCCCGTTATTTCAAGTGCCCATAGTGAAACCGCAGAGCGCCGGATTAGTACCACACGGGAATATCAGGTGTTATATGTTTTTTTTGTTAGGTTAAATTAATTTAGTACCGCAGACGACTGCCATGATATAGCAGCCGGCCCCAAATGACAATTCAGTGGTCTGGCTCTATAATGCCTCATGACTTGATAATTGTTTATCTTTTGCCATGTTGAATGATTTCTACACTTATTTAATCGTGCATAGGGCCAATACTTCCAAGTCAAGAATTCATGACATGCGCCACATACCGGTGCTCTACAGTTACGCGATGACAAGCCATTAAGGAAATGTGATACTCTTGACAGGATAGTCAAGTATTTTCTTCTATTATTACCATTTTCCTTGTACTGCCAATCCAATGACATGCTTTTGGGAAATGGGGTTCTATTTGTTTGACAGCCCATCATGGCGCATGTCCGAAATTTAGGACTTGTGACCGTTTCATATGCATATAGTATTGCATATACCTAGCTTTGCCTCTCAAACACCTATCACAGGTATTAAATATAAATATCCCCTATAGTGATGATAGAAGTTTAGTGTCAAAGCCGGGCCATATATTTAGTGGATAGATGTCATCGCCAAGGTAATGGGAGTTGACTCGGCAGATGGTACCATGAAGGAAGCTACATAATTTGAGATGCTATAATATTTGTTGTGAACACGATCTAACATCTTAGTGTAATAACTCAGAGATGGTCAATGTTTCAATTTCACTTAATTTAATATTATTGGAAAAGCTCTTTAAAACAAAAAAAAACAGTTTAATCTATGTGTATCTGAGCTTGGTGATTGCAACTCCCAATCCCAGCATCCAGACCATTCATAGCACACCGGTAAGCTCCTAGTCAACTCGTAATGTACTATGAACCGGACTATCACTGAAACTCTTTGCTCTTTTAAATCTTCAGTATTGAGCATTATATAGGACTAGAGAACTGATTGACAAGCTCTAGGCAAGTCTCAGCTTTACAACAAGTATTTTGACACGTACCATACCACTGGTTGTATGATAACTGTGTGTCCATCCATGAAGAGAACAAAAAGTAATATTAATTGCAGAGTTCCAAAATGGCCTTGTCCTCTTTCAGCCGGAGGCAGTCGATGGTAACCATATGGAAAAACTGCTTTTATGGTGTTTATCTGGTTTATTAAACGTTAGTGAACTGCTTGTCCCGTATACACTGTATTTTATTGGTTTCATTATTGATTACCAATATCTCCTGCATATATCAAATTTGAGGTCGGTCCTTTGAATAAAAAGGCAAAAAGGTTGCTCAGCACCTGTGGGCCTGAAGGACATTGAAGCATAAGTATGTTGATATGTTGTGATTCATTACTAAGGAAATGTAGATGGGTTGTAAAGGTTGCTTTTTGTTGAAACAAATAGCTTGCTAGCTAGAAACTGATAATACTAAACTCCACCACCGACTGTGAATTTGACAAGTACAAGTTCCTAAACCTGAAGATGACTTGCAGGAACATTATGTAACATGATACTAAAGATTGATATGAAAAAAAAACGTACATGCTTCTGTTGTTTGAGAATAGATTGTTAGTGTTTGACTCTGTATTTTGATGGCTATAAAAAGCAAACTGAGATAACTAGATTCGAAATAGCTGATAGTATATCTATGCTTTTATGCGGGTACTATACATCTTTTATGTATGATATATGAAATTCTCTGTCTTTAACAACATAGACAGACCTTATAAAAAGCTTCCCAGATAGCCAATAATAATGACTGTGCCAATCAATATGTTATCAGACTGGTATCTGTGGCTTTATATAAAATCACTAATATTTTTATCAAACACCAACAAAATAATGGATCGGCATGATGTCGGTAATGAGCGCTGGTGCATTCGGCAACATCTAGTCTCGACCTTACAGTCCAAATAATCATCATGTTCGAAGCATTTCATATGTTGTGTCCCATCACATGGTAGCCTCAAGTTTCAATGATAGACAACATATATTCACAATGACCATGTGAAATCAAGTATAAATATACCGATAGTCCCCCTCACATCTCTCTGCCTTGGTGCTGGCTCTCTAAGCACCTGTTGCTTTTTAATTGTCTACCTTTCTTCAACATTGGATCTTCTCTTGGATTGAACAAGAGACGATTCCTACATCAAACTTTCCATTAATTCTTGTTTTTCTCTATTAATTTTATGAAATGCAGCAGTCGGAAAACAGCAGCACTATCTGTTCCTCGGAGGCTAATTCCTCAGAGCGGGCTAATATTAAACATTATTCAACGCCAAAAGTACCTTCAGTGCTTTGGGTCAAGCATTCTCTGAAAGAAACAGAACAAACCCTTCCTTCCCAAACATACAACTCTATGGTCTGGACCAGGGAGTCGCAGAATAATGCTGTTGACGTCCCTGATTCCTTGACTGATGCCAGAAGTCTCCCTTCTTCTATTTATTCTAATAATACTATCTGATTCTCTATACTACTTTCTGGTAAGTCATGTGCATTTCCGAGTGATAGCGGCCGAAAGCTAACAACAAACACTCAGTTACATGTGTTACGCCGAATCCGGGTTTAAGATAGGGACTCGATAAAGTAGGTCTTATCTGTAGTAGGCGACCTCACTTGGAGACCTTTCATGATAAACTGCATTTTGCTTTTAATAACATGCAGTGTACTTAGTGATTTCCCGCTTATAACAGGCCCAACAAAATGGCCTTTTCATATTCCAAACACTACATACAAAAATATAAACAAACAAATTCATGTCTTCATTAAATAACTTTTAAGCTCAAAAACAAACTCTATCATTATTTTTTGATCCCAACGACAACCAAGTTCCGAGGACTGTGTTGATAATCAAACACCGTCTCAACCCAAGCGTCCTTCACCACATCACTATGCTCCATCAAAAATTGCCACCGATCCGTCACAATCATCGACTCGACAACCTGCGCGCTAAATGAAATCAAACTCCACACTGCCGACATCTCCCGGTATCTCGGCATATACCGCTGCTTGTACCCTTCGATATCCTCATCCGTCAAACTCTCCGTCGCCTTCGCTACCGTCTCCGCATACTGTTCAAAGTCCTTATTCGTCAACTTATCTATAGCCCCATGAACATACGAGTGGAGATCCTTGTATGCAGCTTTCCGTAGCGAACCCACGATAACTGGGTTTGTGCTAAGGTTAAACGGCGAATTAGCGTCGCTGCCTTCCCGCTCCACCTCGATGCCATCCTCATTTTTGAACTTATGGCGGACTGTATAAACAACACCATAGTCCAAAAGGATCTTCTGTAATACAGCCCGATAGAAGTGTCGCGAGAAGAATTCATCACTGTCCTGTTCACTCCAGTTCAACGGGGCCTGGCAGGCCATCATCCGGGCGGTGATGTTGAGACGGATACCGTTACCTCCATACTCTTCAAGCCGCTTGCTCATCGGGAACCCTTGGGGGTCTCGCCGCGCTGACTCTCTAATGACGCGGCCGTTGATGGCCTGAAGGGTGGGACGCAGGTACTGTGAAAGGTAGGTGGGGGGACCAAGTCTCTCAGTCATAAGATTGTAACAGCAGCCGACTATGGCGACTGCTCGCATGGAGGGGTTCATGACTAGGGACTTGATGCCGTAATGTGAGAGGTTACCGCAAGAATGGATAGAAATTGCCATCAGTTTCCGATTTTCTGCCTCCTCGCGAGCCTGCTTCTGGATCTCGGGTTCTAGTATCAGTTCGGCGGATTTTGCAATGGCCTCTTTCTTCTCTTCAAGTTGTACGGAATCGAGACGAGCGATGATATTAGTCAGATCACCATCATCCATACGACCTTCGACATAAGTGATGACACCGTTGCCCTGTGTTCTCTCGTACTCAGCCTCTACACCAATATCGCGACGTGGCCGCAAGTCCACTTTATCAGCAGTCTTCTCAAGTTGCTTGTTGAGCTTCTTGACATTCTTCTCATAGTACTTCCGTTTTGACTCATCCGTCTCAGATTCCAGCTTCTTGGCCTCGACAGTTTGCAAGAACATCTTTTTATTCCGTTTCACGACAGGCTTCTTTGCGATGCCGGCCATAATGTCAAGTTCCTTGGCACCCAGAATGTTCTCTAGTCTGCACTCCACTGCCACAACGTTTTGGGCATACGGTTTTGAAGCAAGGCAACGGCCCAGATAATTTTGACCAGCACCAAAGTCAATGAGATGTGTGATCTTCTCATCGTAGTTCTTGGCAATGTCGCCAACCAAGGCGTTGATATAGTCTGCAAAGTTCGTAACCTCGTGAATCTTCTTCCCCTTCATACCCACCGTGATATTCCGCGGCAACTTTTTAAAATCGGGAATACGCGGCGTGTAGTCTCGTTTCAGGGTAAATCTGCGAATATTGGTGATATATTCAACGAGTGACTCTGGAACAGGCAGGTCACAATAATTCTCCAAGGGGCCGGAAAGATCATCCCGCATAAGGAGATCCAACAGCTTCATAGGAGGGCATCGCACTAAGAAGTCTTGCCATTCTTGGGGAATGACGGCTTGGTATAAGCTAGGGTCGGTAGTGAAGAAATCAAGAACGTGAACACCACCACATAATAATTGGAAAAGGTTATTCGTAGAGGCAAATTGCAAAAGATTTTCAATGTATTCATCCGGTGATGAAAATTCATCTGAGTAAGGAAGGGGTTTCTCAGGTTTCATGATAAATGTAGCATATTAGTCTTACTGCCAAATATGAATCTCATGCAATCAGATTGACGTCAGGGTCTGTGACTCGACTGAAATGGTTTAATAAGATGCAGCGGGGTGGGTGTGTAGATAATTTTTTTGAGAATTAGAGTTATTATCGATACCCTTATTTTGTGTTACAGCGCGCTTATATTTGATAGATTTTAGCGACAAGCGCTGGTACCAGAGTATCTTATCAGTAACTGCGATAAGAACTTTTTTCTAGCATACCCGCATCGCATTGTTGAATCAACCACATCCCACCATTGTTAAGCTGTGTGTTCTCCGCCACAGCAACACACATTCAAATCCAACTTTTATCTTCATTTTGTTAATTTTATTTGTATAACTGCGATACTCACGACCGACAAAATGGGCCGGACAGCCACCATCAAGAACAAGGCGGCCATCAACAAGGCCAACCAGGCCAAGGAGAAGAAGATACGCAGCCAGCCACCCACCGGCGTTGTCAAGCACAAGAAGTCCAAGGGCACTCCTCCCAGTTTGACTCCCAAGAATGCTTCCAGTTTGGTAGAATTGCTGCGTAAGCGCAACAAGAAGAAGACCTATTCTGAAAAAGAACTGGACCTCCCCGAACTCAACAAGATCACACCCATCGGCGTCATCAAGCCAAAGGGCAAGAAAAAGGGCAAGGTTTTCTGCGATGACAAGGTATGTGTTTATTCTTACGTTTACGCCATTCTGTGTGGCGGTTTTATCCGATCCCAATTGCTAACAAAGGATGTCTCCCAACAGGAATCCATGAACACCATTCTTGCCCTGGTACAAGCCGAAAAGGAAGGCCAAATCGAATCCAAGATCATGAAGGCCCGTCAACTCGAAGAAGTCCGCGAAGCCCGCCGTCTCGAAGCTGAAGCCAAGGAAGCCGAGCGCAAGGCGAACCTGGAAAACGCCAAGGATTCTCTGCGCAAGAAGCGCAAGCGAAAGGGTAAATCGGGCAAGGAGGATGAGGGTGAAAGTATCAAACAGATCTCAACGGCGGGAACTAAGTCGTTTAAGCCTAAGAAGGTCTCTTTTGCTTGAAGGAGACGATTGGATCAGGACAGTGAGGTATATAGGAGAGGATGTTTATTTGCATATGGGTTTGGCGTTCTGGGATGCAGAAAAGAGATCTTTGTCTTGCTCGAAGGTGTTGGGGAAGAAGACATTAAGATCCATCGTGTTTCTTATATCAGTTTGCTGTTTTGTTTCTTCAATGTTGGGTTTTCCATATTAATTGATACCAAACATGTAAATTTTAACGCGCTATGTGTGTCTATATCTAAGAATATTTTGGTATGTGACGTCGGATTATATGGACATCAACATTTCCACTTTATTACAATACATCCGCTTTTGCCAAGTCTCATTATACCTCGGCATCGGGGTTGCTCCAGTGTCTGTTCATGGCATCATACTTGTACTCGCGTTTAACCTGCGGCAGCAAGTTGGTCTTGCTGACAGCATCTAAGTCAACCTCAAACGCCATCTTGTTAAAAAAGTTGCAAACAGGTTTGGCGAACCACCGACCACCACCAACCTCAAACCAACCCAGATGACCTCCGAGAGAAGTGGCAAGCATGACGGTGTAGGGGTTAGCGGCTATCTCTGGGTAAGGCATAGCCTCGTCGGAGGCGATGGGGTCATCTTTAGCGTGGATGGCGAGAGTGGGAATGCGGATGGAGACGACGGCGTCTGAGGAAGAAGCGTCGCGGTAGTAAGCGCTGGCAGTGGGGTAGCCCCAGGCCTTGGGTCTAGAGATTAGTTAGCATGGAATTGGTAAGATGGGTTCATGTCTGGATGACTTACTGGACCTCGTTGTCAAAGTCCCACAGGTAGGTAACCGACATCAACTTTTCGTAGTCGAAGTTGGTCTTAGTCTTGATAGCCTCACGATGTCTGTAGGCAAGCTTTTTCATACTGGCTATATGATTGTTAGCAAATGTTCATGAGATTCACACGAGGTTAATACATACTGCCCATAGTCTTCATGTAGACCTCGCGGCCGATCCAAGAGCGCTTAAGAGCCGAGTTGGAAAGTTCCAGGTTGAACGGATTCGAGCAAACAATGGCTGCCTTCAGAATACAGGTTTCACCCTCCTCACCCAGGTAGTTTGTCAAGATATTGGCACCCAGAGAGAAGCCCAGACCGAACAGGGGTCTGGACGGATAACGTTCCGCATACCACTTAATCAACTGACGCGCATCCCACGTCGCACGAGCGTTGTAGAAGATGCCAGTGGTGATTTCACTCCAGGCGCAACCACGAGAGTTAACGACAAGGACATCCCACTTTCCACTCTCAACAAACGGCGCGATAGTGTGCCGAAGATAGGCCTCGTGCGAACCACCCGAAAGGCCGTGGAGGACGATCAAAGTCGGCTTAGAGTCGTCGCTGCGCAGATTCGCAAACTCATCCTCAGTCCAGTAGGTAGTCCGCGGGGGCAACTTTGCATCCTTAGGCTCAGTGTTAGCAGCAACGGCCCAGTCGACAGTGAAGGTACCGGGGATGTTTGGGGTGGTAGACGTGAAGATGTAGCGCTTGTAAAAAAGACGGGGCGCATCGCGAGAGGTTCCGGCGACGGCAGTCTGGATGTGTCCATTGAAGTACAGGGGGTTCAGGGAGCAAGGGGGGGTAGACTGCTCAGTGAGCTTGAGGAGATCGGTGGCGCCGCCGGCCTTGAGAGGCAGCTTGACAGGCTGAGCATTGTGCGTGTAGCTAATTGAAGCGTGTCCAAACCATTCCATGATTGCAAATTTCGCAGATAGGAAGCAAGGAAAGGGCAAGGATGGGATTCCGATGTATTAGGGAGGCAGAGGGTATAGGATTTCCAAGCGGGAAGCAAGTTGTTTATATACAGAAGCGCACAGAAAGGCGGAGCGGAGACGGTCAGCGAGAGTGGACGAACCACGAGTCATTTATATAAAGATTGTGGATATGGACACGCAAGAGATATGCATATAAGCTGCACCAGGAGTATCGTCTAGGATTTTGGGTGTCAAGGAGAATACAAAAAGAACGGACGGCGGGATCGGGCTCATTGCAACAGTCGTATGGCAGTATAGCAGCAAGCGAAGATAAATAGACACCAGGACGGATGAGGGATTCAAAAGAAGGGACCGTGGCAGGATGACAACCCTGTGCCACAATATATGGTGTGTTAGATCAGCCGTATTTTAGTATTCTTAAGCTTATGTGTGGCTGCATATGCGTGTGGACTTGAACGATATGCAAGGAATAAAAATATAGGAACAAGATTCGCAGTCATACGGTGTTAAGAGCACAGTGGTGTACACGGTGGTGGTCATTGGCGGGATGTAACGCACTGGATATTGAAGTTTGTAGCGGTTTTTGCACGTTTTGGAGCTTCCACGATCTGAGTGGAATATATGATCACGTTATAATGCTTCGAAATAGGTGCGTTCGAATATCAAATCAGATTCTATGCTAAGCTTGCTTTTGATAATGTTGCTGAGGCTTTTGTTGTATGACGGACATAAAGAGACTTACTTGTCACACAACAATGCTTGATTCAGCTAGGGTTTATCGAGGAGCCAAAAAGATATGGTTGTTAACAAATAAATATATTTGGCATTAGAGATACTCAGTCAAGACGTTGTATTCTGGTAGATATGACTAAACCGGTATTTGAATATATCTCAAAGCAAGCGCCCTGTAAGTTTGAAGGTGGAGTTGACTTTCGCCTGATTATAGAATGAAACTGATCTTTGTGCGAAGTATCTTGTTGTTCAGTGTATTTTCATTGGCTAATGAATTGTTTTAGTATGGAACACCATGGTGTCTAGCTTGTCATGATGAGAAGAAGTAGACTTCAACCCGAGACATCAAAATATAACCCTAATATTTACGACAAGCCATTGTCGATTCTTAATGGAGTTGAAAAAATTTGAGGGAGCATCATAACGAAGACATGGGATAATGATATACTCACATAAACATGTACTGGTAGAAATCCATGAAATGTCAGCGTGAGACTGACATTATGACTATTAATTGTATACAGACAAAAGCAAAAGGTTAGTTTTATTTACAAACAACATCCTTGCGCACCTGCAGAAAGCAACAGCTTCATGATCATTGTCGGGGACCTGGGACTACGGGACGGAAAGATCTTGAATCTTTCTATTTCCACGCTATAGATCAGGTTTTCAAGGTGGCAATTACAGTTCCGCAAATGCCACTGCAACCTAGACTGATCATTAGTATTCAAGACTTGTTCCCAACGAAATCCTATTTTTCATCATTATCAAAGCCTATTCGTCAACCTATACAGTTAAGCTTGGGCCTACTTTGACTGCCGACAGTGATCGCCAAAAAAAAAGTACCTGGTCGCAGCATCACCATCAACGCCAATCTACATCCATCGCGAACCTCATTCTTTGTATCTTTCCATCAGAAGTCGCTCAAAAATCGCAATTGTAAAATTCCTCGGGTACCAACTTCGCAAATTCTTTCTCATCGCGCCCAGGACATGCATCCCGTGGCCTAGTCTTACATCACCGAACCGTCATCTGCCACATCCTGGCAAATCATCAAGAACTTGTCTTTTCGGCGCACCTGCACTAGTTGACAGGCCATGTCTTTATGAACTTTGACTTGAACGATTGTGACTCTCAGTTTACGAGCTCTCCCGACAACGTGTATCATCGCTTTGGGGCCGATTATATCGTGTGTTTGAAAGAACTCCCGCCTGGATTTCGAGGTGGACAGACTTATGGGAAAACCAACGCGCCCCGACGGATCGCACATCTTGCAAGCCGATGAATACCGCCCATTACAATCTACTGGATCTCATGGAAGAAGACCGAGTCTAGAGAAGGACAGAGAACGCAACCGGGATTCTAACGACGACTCCCGACACTACGCCGACTGCCTACCATCAAAAAGCATCTCACTCGCACCATCTTCAGCCTTGCCTTGCCTCTTGAATACCGCCAACGACAGCCTAACGGCCAAATTAGCCAGCACAGTTCTGGCAGATACCACAAATCATCCAAGGAACTCCCACTCACCCTCTCAGAAATCATTGCGTAGCTTCCGTGAGAATTCCCGAGGTCGCACCATGGATGACCCACCCAACGCTACTCCGCGTCGAAAATCAAGATCGGATTCATATGGCGGAGACGGGGACCGAAAAAGTCATAATGACTATAACCGTGATCACCGGGACACGATGTCACCTAGTGTGAAAAGACGAAGATCAAGGAGCGCTTCTTCAGAGGCCCACCGAAAACGGTCCCGACGCGAGAGACATAAAAGGGAGGGTCGAGAGCGCTCAAGGTCCCGTGAGCACAGGAGAGATCATGACAGAGAACGTGAACATGACAAGGCTCGTGACAAGGACCGCGACTGGGAAAGAGATCGCGACCGAGATCGAGATCATGACCGCCACAGAGATCGAGACAGAGACCGCCATCGAGAAAAAGGGCGCGCTAGAGATCGAGATCGAGATCAAGACCGGGTCTCCAGACGAGCGCGCCACAACTCACCTGACTCTCGTAGAAGGTCTCATTCAAGATCACATTCTACTGGAAGTCGTCGACCACGGTCAATTGCTGCACATAAAGCCGATTCAACAAACGGGACAGCCAACGGAAACGGCGACAATATAACTGAATCTGGTCGGCGAGCTCGGAGTCGGATACGAAGCCCCCGTAATGGCAAGCATCGAAGACGTCACTCATATAGCAACAGCCGAGATAGCCATTCAAGGGAGCCTGACCGGGGTTCGACACGGCATCGAGATCGTGACCGCGAAAGAGACCGAGAACGGGATAGGGCTCGTGATAGAGACCGCTACCGTGACCGTGACCGTGACCGTGACCGTGACCGTGACCGTGACCGTGACCGTGGCAGAGATCGTGACAGAGAAAGAGATCATCATCGGCACCGAGAGTCTGCCCGTGATTATTCTGACGATGATTCTGATGGCTATGGACGCCATTCCCGGCAGGACCGGAAACGCACCAAAATTAAAGGCGATGACCATCGCTCTAGGTCCGGGGAACGTCGTCACCAGTCATTGGGATCAAAACAGGGAGGCAATGATGCAGAAAAGGAACCACCAGCCCCTCGGCAACGCTCGCCTTTGAGAGGCTTTAGCAATACAGTTAAAAAGATTGGTACATCCGAATCCATGTAAGTTCCTATGCACCTTTCTTTATCTTTTTATTTTCTGGTGACTAACAAGTTTCATTTTTTTTTAGATCCAAGAATTCAGCTCAGATCACCAGCTCAGGTCCAACATCATCGACTAACTCACCCCCAGCTTCAGCCCCAACTGGCCCTTCCCTCAAAACAGGGCTTTCTTCGACTTCCGTTACCACACCAAATGACCTGACTGAAACGACTAAACGGCCCGGTATCCGCATCAGTCTAGGAGGCGCTGCTGCTAAGGCGGCTCTCCCAAAATTGGCCCCGAAATCCTTGCTCGAGGTAGCTCAACCAAAGGTCCTAAGCTCAGATTCTGGCCGGAAGGCCCAATCTGAACAAGACTCTGGATCTTCAAACACAGCAGGCAGCGGAAGGTTCAGTTTTGCATTCAAGGCTTCTAAGAACCCATTGGCAGCCCCCCCCAAAACTGATGTTACTCAAAAGTTTTCGGTTTCGAATGGTCTTAAACCTCCGCTACCTCCTACTGGTCCATCTCGAACAACAGATCCCCGAGATAGAAATGCCCCACCACGGAATGCCCCGACCGAACCGGCTTCTGCCCGTGCAGCTCGATCCTCGCAACAGGCCCCACCCAGACCTCGCACACGGATAGTGAAGACTAAAATCCGCAAGCTTCTTCCGAAGCCAAAGTTGCCTGATGAACTTGCCTCTTCAGAATCTGTTTATTACCGCAAGCCAGGCAATGAATCGGTGATCGGGTCTGGAACTTATGGCAAAGTCTTCAAGGGAATCAACGCGTATACTCAAGATATGGTGGCTTTGAAAAAGATCCGCATGGAGGGAGAACGAGATGGTTTTCCAGTCACTGCCATGCGCGAAATCAAGCTTCTTCAATATCTCCGTCATCGTAATATCGTGGGTCTGCTTGAAGTCATGGTTGAGAAGAACGAATGCTTCATGGTTTTCGAGTACTTGTCTCACGATCTGACTGGTATCCTTGCTCATCCATCTTTCAAGCTGAGCGACGCCCAAAAAAAGGATATGTCAAGGCAGATTTTTGAGGGCCTTGATTATCTTCACACTCGCGGTGTTCTACATCGTGATATTAAGGCCGCCAACATTTTAGTCAGCAAAGACGGTGTCTTGAAGCTAGCTGATTTTGGGTTGGCCCGTTTTTATGCTAAACGGCATCTACAAGATTACACCAACAGAGTCATCACTATCTGGTACAGACCTCCCGAGCTTCTTCTCGGTGAGACGAAGTATACTGCTGCTGTTGATGTATGGAGTGCCGCCTGTGTCATGGTTGAAATCTTTACCAAGTCTGCCATCTTCCCTGGTGATGGGTCCGAGTCGCATCAATTAGCCAAGATCTTTAGTGTAATGGGCACTCCCACTCGAGAGAAATGGCCTACTGTGACCGATCTTCCCTGGTTCCAACTCCTGCGGCCAACATACAAAAAGCCTGAATTGTTCCATTCCATGTACAGTGACAAGGTTTCACCAAAGGCTCTGGAATTGCTGGCGGCTATGTTTCAATTCGATCCTGTTAGACGCCCAACAGCCGCAGAAGTTTTGAATCACGAATACTTCACGGTGGAGGAGCCACGGGCAGTGCAGTGTATCGAGTAAGTCCCTACTTAAATTTTCCATCTGATGCTGAATCACGTGGTACTAACGATTTTTAGATTGGCGCACCTTGATGGAGACTGGCACGAGTTTGAGTCCAAGGCTATCCGCCGGGAGGCCCGTAAGCGTGAACGTGAGGTGAAACCTACTGCCAGGAAACCAGCATTGGGGAAGGGCAACTCACCTGTAGCAACCGAGACCTCCGCTCCTCCTGTTGTTGCCCAGGAAGAGGAACAGCAAGGGAGCGAAAAGGGGAACTTCGACCAGACGAGCACAAGTACCGGCGAAGCTATGCAGCTGGATTCTACCGATAGTAGCGGTGGATCATCCGGGGCAATCCTAAGAAGCCCCGATGGATCCCTGCGTGATCGGGAAGTGGCCTTGAGATAAGCGGTAACGGACAAAGGAGAGGAAGAGATGCGATAATGAGTTAGGGAGTTATGAAACATTGTTGCTTTTATTGTTTTTGTTTTTGTTTGATATTTTGTACTGTATCACTAGCATTGTTCGGCAGTTGCTGATTGTAGGCATTATAGAGGCATTGATTATTATACCAAGGATAGTACCGGCGATACGTCGCCAGACAACCGGACATTGGACCTGGAGGCTTCCAGGTTGGTTTCAATAGAGCATTTGTATTGAAAGTCATTTCACTGGCTAGGTTGTTGTCGTGTCGTATATGTTTGTGATGCAAGACATTATCTTATGGTCTCTGGACCTGGAATATCTCCTTCTGAGCACGTTCCACTTTGTCTGCACTGGTGGTAGTGACCTGCCATCGGATCACATTCTCAGATTGCACTGCCGAGCGACCTCTGTTGCCACTCTTCACTAACTTGCTGGTATCCTGGGTCCCGTTAACCATAGAGTCCTCACAAACAGACGTCTAGAAGCTGGAATTTTCCGAGGTAATCGGCGGCAACCCTGGGCGCACTCTCAGCCTATGAGATTGTGCCGCCGGGTGATGTGCCTCGTGCTGGGAGCCCAGAGAGTATCGGGAACGCGCGCAAATGGTGGCGATGGCTGTCAGGGTTTCTTCGACAGATGATTGCTCGGGGGCAGGGGAGGAAGTGAGGAGGCTTTGGGCGGTGAAGGCGGATATGGGAGGGAGGGATGGCGAAGGGGAGGGTGATGGGGAGAAGAAGGAGGTAATGTAGGATAGGAATGAGGTTGGTGTTGGTTTAGAGGGAGGCAGCGGTGGAGTACAAGTTTGGACGGTAGTTGGGCAGGTGGTGAGAGAGGGCATTTTAATGTAAGGGTTATCTGAGGGTTGGAGTGTTGACGTTTGGTGGGAATGCGGGTGATGCGGGGTATTTAGTATCAACGAGGACTGCGGAGGGCTGTGGTGGGGAAAAGTAAGGATGGTTCTTTCCGCGAGTTTTTGGTTTCTAAGTGCTGGTTAATAACTAAAAATCAATGGTCATCACCATTTGTAAAAAAGATGCGCTCGCAATACGATAATTTAGAAAATGAAAAACATAAGTCAAGAAACCATTCACGGTGATACCCAACGTCGCCGTCTTATCTTGAGCCGAAATTTGCCTCCCTCCTTCTCTTCCTTCATCATCGCATAACTTCCATCCCATCCACATTCACTGTCCGCCCAGATGACCCAGACAAGAAAGACCACCACTGATCCAGGGCAGATACCTGAATCATGAGACAACCACCTTGACGAACTTGGCTTGGCCTGTCCAGGAATGGAAACTGCAACCTGACCTGTTCGTGCGGACGCAGATAGTCGACATCAACGGGGATCGTAAATTGGGTGGCTTGGAGGAGGTTGCGGGTAGAGAAGAAGGGGACGCGGGATGAATCTTAGATCGGATGGAGGTGGATATTGGGGAATCGGGATCGGGGCAGAGAGATGGATATATTTGTTTTTTGGGGAGAGTGAGGCCGTGGAAGAAGTGACTGAAGAGTTTTGTGGGTTTTGTGGTGGGCATGGTTCCCCTTAACTATGTGCAGTTGTGGTTGGATGCCGGTGATATGAAATGTTTGGACATGTGATTGATGGTGACGTGGGCTCTGGTTTTTGATGCGGTCGCAAACTTGTATATATGTGAGTAACGGTATCGTTGAACAAGTTGAGGGAAAGGTTCGAGAAACCTGAATTATTCCGGAAGAGTAATAAGAATCTATGAACCCTTCATTGACTCCCATAAACAACATTTAAATGACGACGCAAGATCTTCATTATCGTATAAAGCACCTAGCCTATACATATCTACATGATCAGGATCGGTACCACATATTCACAGTGATGCTGCACTAGATGTCAACACAGGACGAACATGCACGGTTCTTTTCGAAAACGGAAAATCCGGTTGTGCCATGATTTGTTAGATGTGTGGGGAGAGAGGCTCATTGTGTTTGCGGCAGACGTTAGATGGCCTAGTACTGAAAGGGTTGTTTTGTATCCACGCGGACTTTTAGCATGTTTCGTGGTCTCCTAAGTCGGGTGCCGGTAATGCGGGAAGCGATGGCTAGAAGGGTGAGGGATTGACGTGGATACAGTTGGCTGTGATGTGGTGATACTGAGCGTAGAGAGGACATGGAGTAGTTTATGAGATGTTGGTTGCAAAAAGCTATATTTGAAGAACCGGAAACTTGAAATATTGGCTATATTTATTCATGATGTTGATCATCGGAGCAATGTCCGGACTGCGACGATTATGTGCTCGGATCAACTAACCTTCTGTGTAGCGAGCACTACGTACAAACACCTGCCATTGTTTTGTAGTCACGTCACAGTTCCAAGACACTGACCATCTGTAGAACCACCTATGGCTATAGCCCCTCTGAATTATCTCATCGACCGTAGTAGCATTCCAGAACGGCTCCGTTCCGTCCCGCCGAGTGGCGAGACACTTTCACCACCACATCACCAACCTGGGCCATACGGCGCCGGAAAACTGCAAACTGGCATACGCAATTACCACGTCCTGATACTTGTTGTAGATATTTAGAAGGCAAGGCCCACTGAATACTTAGGCTCTTAGTCCTTCCCTCGTTCGACAAGATTTCTGCTCGTGATATTCAGAAGGAAGTGGGTGGTAGTGCTGGGACGTTCGACCCCCTGCCATTCCTGGTAACTGCGAATTTTACCCCCTTGGGAGTGACTGACCATCATTGCCAATTTTTCCTTGCGTCGGTTACAGAAAAGAACAAACGTTGTTAAACCTAACCTCAAATCGTCCATCCTGTTGATTGAAGCTTCACTTTTTGTTGCTGCACTCATCATTGGCCATTGCCCTCTTGACGGCCTCTTTTTTTTTTTTTTTTTTTTTCGGTTGCTCATCAACATCATCATCGCCTTGGAATTGGTGCTTTTCTAGTGTTAGGCTCCATATCTCTTCACTTTTTTTTTTTCTTTTTTTTTCTTTTTTTTTCTTCGGGGTTGTTAATTGGTTATTGCTTCTCCGTATCATAAATAATACCTGCCCAGGTTTCCGCGTTGACGTTCCCTTGTTCATCGCTACCCCATACATAAAGTCCATCTGCGGCCAACATCCACCATCATCTTTTGGTGCTTTCCCACCTGGCAGACAAAAGTACATCAAAATTCCGAGCATTGAGTCTTCGGTCTATTCGCCAGCCATTGTTTCTCCCTTTCTTGCCAGATTAAACCACGCATCGACATTGATTAGTCTCGTACTATATCAATTTCTCCAGATTCTGACTGCTCCGCGCCGCCGGCCATCCTTCTGCCATCTCGCTCCGAACGCCGCGTTAGTTCTCACATTGGGTGAGACCTTCTGCAGCTTCTTCCAGCTCCATCTTAGCAACATATCTCGACATCCGACCGATTCGATTCGACGACGTTGTGTACACTATTAGGCTCTCGGTATCGATCGAGCCCTCCCACATAACAACACCGGACCTCTGATATCCAATCATCAAGATGGCCTCCCAACAGACTGGCTTCAAGGTCGACCGCTATGTAGTCATGCATGTGGCCACAACCTGTGATGAGCATGGTGTCTACGTCACGAAGGACTCCGCTGAGGTTATTGAGCTCGGCTGGATCATTCTTGATGCTAAAACCAGTGATGAGGTAAGATTTAAAGCTTAGTCTTCTTCTTGGATGCGGTTTTCCGTCGCCTCATGATGGACTTCCGATTCCCAATTTGGTATAACATGTACCGACGTCAGGACTGATGATGAAATCTGCCGCATTCCTTGCCGAAGGTCATCGCCAATCAGTCTTCTTTTATCCTAAGCGCCTACCCCTCCGACTTATCTGTGAACTCGTGATAGGCTAGGTCAACTGATCATAATAATCGCCACCCAATATTATGACAGTTGAAAGTCTTAAAACCTACTACCAAGAAACAAAACAGCGTCCATCAACATGTCATCAATGTGGCACATTAAGTCCCCGGCATTGCAGCTGCATCGAGTATACTGACAATTTATCACTTAAGGTCGCTCGTGACAGTGTTCTGGTGAAGCCAATTAACACTCCCATCACCCCTCTTTGCAGTGAGTTTAGACTCAGAATTTTTCCCCAGATTTCATACGCTAACTAATCATCTCAAATTCCAGCTAGCTTGACTACCCTCACCTGGGAACATGTTCGCAGTGCCGGTACTTTCCGTGACGCCATCACCCGCTTCGATGCTTTCGTCAATGAGCACCTCATCTCCAAGAACCTTGAGTTTGTTTTTGTCACTCTTGATGCCTGGGACTTGAGAGTGCAACTTCCCCGTGAAGCTCGCGATAAGGCTGTTGTCCTCCCCCCATACCTCCAGCACTCGCGGACCTTCGATCTGCGTACTGAGTACCAGCGGTGGCAACAACATCATCCCGAATCTCTGCCCTTTGGACCGTCTATGCTCAGCAACATCTGCGCCGCCCTCGAAGTCGAGCCTGTTCAATCCAATGCGCCCATTAAGCACAACCTGCCCTTCCACCTGCAGGCTCTGGCTCCAGCCAGCCCCCGTCGGGCCATGGATGAGGCTATCACACTCGCTCGGGTTCTTCGCGGCCTCATCCGCAAGTCACAGCCGGCTCACGAGCATCCGGATGTGTTGACTCGTCCTATGGATGCCCGTGCGGATGTCCGCGCCTTCCTTGGTGAGCGCAGCAAGGTGCTCCATATGTCTGGTCTTCCTCACGACACTACTCAGTCCGAGCTCGAGAGCTGGTTTACTCAGTATGGAGGTCGCCCGATAGCATTCTGGACATTGCGGACTCCAGAGCAGCACAAGCCTACTGGGTCTGGATTTGCTGTCTTTTCTTCTCACGAGGAAGCCGCTGAGAGTCTTTGCATGAATGGCCGTGCCCTCAATGAGAAGGCTATTGAGGTTTCCCCCTCCAGCAGTCGTGTCCTCGACAGAGCCCATGACATTCTGACTCCTTTCCCTCCCAGCAAGAACCGACCTCGTCCTGGTGACTGGACTTGCCCTAGCTGTGGCTTCTCCAACTTCCAGCGTCGTACTGCATGCTTTCGTTGCTCATTCCCCGCTGGTGGGCCTATGGGTGATATGGGCTTCAATGCCTTTGGCGCCGGTCCTTTCGGTGGCCCGGGTAACATGATGCATGGTGGCCACGGTCACATGGGTGGGCACCACGGCCATGGCCACGTAGGCCACGGCGGTCGTATGGGTGGCTCTGGTGTCGTCCCTTTCCGTGCTGGCGACTGGAAGTGTGGTAATGAAATCTGTGGTTACCATAACTTCGCAAAGAATGTATGCTGCCTGCGCTGCGGCGCCAGCCGTGCCAACGCTGCAGTTGTTGCTGACTCTGGCTACGCCAACAACAACAACATTGACTCTAACAATTACAACATGAACCAAAACGGCATGAACAACTCCAACCATGCTCCCCCTGGCGTCTTTCCTCCTAGTGCTATTGGTGGCTTCCCTCCTGGCCCATACGGTGCCCCACACTTTGGGGCTCCTCCCTCGTCTTACTCTTTGCCTAGCGCCCTAGGTACTGGTCCCCCTCCTTCTAACTATAACCCTAGCCTGAACAGCCATTTTGGTGCTGCTCCTGGCAGCCACCCCGCTGGCTTTGATAGCCGCGCTGCTGAAGCTGCTTTCCAGAGTGCCGGCAACGGCCCTGCCGGTGGTGCGGGATCTAACAGCTTCTACTCCAACAACAATGAGAGTGATCCTTTCCCCTTCCTTTCTTCGGGCATGAACCAATTGTCTGTTAGTGGCTCTTCTGATTCTCGCCAGGGTAACACCAGTACTCCCGTGCAGGCGAAGAATGCGGCTTAGAAGCGTCGGAGTCGAAAAAAAGAGTTTGAGAGTGGATGCGCTTGTTGGTTCACCGGATGTCATTCCTGTGTTACCACTATCACGACCGACTTCGGTAGTCTCTAGGACACCTCGGTCAGGTAGATTATGCCTGAAACCGAGACCAATTGGGGCTCCAAAGTCTGAAAGCTGATCATGAGAACTCTTTTACACAACCGACAGCACATATTCAGTACCTCAATTGCGGCTACAAAAAAACATACTTGATAAATCTCTTTTGGAAAAAATAAAAAATAAAAAAAACAACAAAAAAATAAAAACGACACCTGCGCAAAATATAGTCGCCCACCTCATGCCTGACCCAGAATACTCGAATCTCTGGCTCGTATGTGAACCTCTGGAGGTTTCTGACCTATTCTAGCCCCATTTTTTTTCTATTCTCAGACTCATAATCTTACTTTTTCAGATTGCTTTGGTCTTTACTTGGCCTCATCTGACCATCTGTTGGTTACCTCCACGGAAAATGAGGGCTCATTCCCTATATCTGCCCTCGCCGACTCCAGAACGGCTTCAACGCATTTTTACTATCATTTCTTCTCATTGCTCGACCGGAACCACATCTTGGAGTGCTCTTAACTGGGCCGACTCCCGGGCTTTACGATCTGGTCTTTGTCTAGTCTTATTGCTATTGGATATAATACTCGGTTCTGGTCATATCGGATATGGAACAGACGGTGCTAGGCTGGAATCTAGACTAGACTGGATTGTACCCGCGGTTCTGGGAGGGAATCATGTTTTAGGTGTTTTTGATATTTCATTTTTGGCGCGCGGGTTACGGATGGGCGGACGGATGGATCGGTATGGATTGCTTGGAGTTGGCTGGGTCGCGTTGCGTTGTCTTTGGTGCTCTTTGCTTTCATGTGGGATTTGCTTGGGCTGGTATCTTGTCGATACATGTGTCTTTGCTGCATGCCTGGAACATCCAGAGCATGTAGAGACGAGACTGAAAAATGATTTATTACTGAATCTGCTAATAATGACAGAGCCACACAAACAAGCATCTTTCTGGAGTTGGGTTTCGGTGGACTAGTGTTGGGTTGGCTTGGATCTTTGCTGTTTGAAAGTTTGGAGCGGATGGGACGGAATTGGGTTCGGCTGGGCTGGTCATTTTGTGCAGATTTGATCGATTACCTTGTGCATTGGGATGGGCTTAGATGGTTAGATGGTTGGACGGACGGACGGACGGACGGACGGACGGGGGGGTACCATTTTTTTTTGTTTCTAATTCTCTTTTTTTTTGGTTTTGTTGTGCTTTAGTTTTAAAGTATTTTGTCTTGCGAGTCGACTTTGTTGTTTTCCCTCTTGTTCCTGTCTTTATGCAAGTCTTGTTGGTCATTGGAGAAGCGGAAAAATCGGGGTATTGCTGAGAGGAAGACGTGTTCTGTTACTATCTGCATTCTTGGTTTGTTTGGAGTACGGCTTTTGTTGGGATTCTGGGCTTTTCGGGAATGGATACCTTGGAGTCGGATATCATTGGATACGGAAACTTGGATAATTGGGAAATGATATCACCACATAAGGGTTGGATGGTTTGGCGCCGGTGGTTTCAATTGGATTGACATGATTTGGCATGGGATGGTTTGATTTCTTTCTTTTTTGGCTTCGCATTATATCAAATGGCTAACAGTTGGTACTGAATATAACAATGTGCTGTATTTCAATTTTGATTCTTGATTATTGTGGGACTATCTTAACAGTCGTGGCTTATCAGAGCTATAGCACTAACTAGTCCATGGATAGAAAAACACCTTGTTCCAGGGCTTCGTCAATCTCAACCTTATCATCGCTTTCCCACGATAAGTGCGTCGGTACTTCCTCTTCGGCCAGCCATTGATTCGGAACTCTAAACGCCAGCACCGGCTGTCCTCCATTACCTGCATTCCCATTACCACTTGCACTGCCACCTCCCTCAGTTATCCCCGCCATCGGACCCTCCGGCGGTGCCCAACTCTCCATATCAAACTCCAAATCCCTCTCATCAATCCCATCCAGCAGTCCCTCTGCCAACAAATCCAAGTCCACCACGTCACTCGCCGCCTTGTCCTCCACCATTCTCTCAGTGACCCCCTGGAGCTCAAGTAGTTCCTATGTCCACAGCTGCTGTTCATACCAGGAAAGCAACGCGGCGAGATTTGCTAGCCGCGATGCATTTCTCATTCGATGTTTTATGCTGCAAGGTGAGTAACTGCGGGGAAGTGTTAGACTCGGGGGGATTCAAGAGGGTAGTCGCCCGGTGAAGGGCAACGGCGTGGGCTTCTTCGCAGCGCTCAGTAAGCTGGATGGCTTCTTGTCGGGTATAAAGTAGGCAGCGCCATTGTGTTTTGAGATAGTGGCGGAGGCGGATGTGCAAGGAGATATCGCCGAGGTTCTCTAGCAGTTTCCGCTCTTCGGATTCGGGGCAGCAGAAGTTGAGTTCGCCGGGGGATGGGAGGAGATTAAGGTCCGTGTGCCAGTCGAGGATGCTCCAGACAACCATGACCTCGAGATGCTCGCCAAGGTCGAGGCCGCATTTCGTCGCTTCCCAGGGGAGCGTCAAGATGATGTTGGCGAAGAGGACTTTTACGTCGGGGTTGCGGCTGAAGAATTCGTAGCCGGTGGTCCTGACGGTGGCGGAGGTGTGGCCCCAGTAGGTAGTGCCCCAGGATTCCTGAAGAGTGCGGGCGGATGCCGGTGGGTGTCTGGGGGGAGGCTGTATGGACTTTCGGGAACAGAAGTATATTTGCGGCGGAAGAGGAGGTTGTGGAGGGACTGGAGGCCGGGGAGGGACATGAGATGGTTGATGGCTTGGGATGTGAAGGGGCCGTAGATGGGGTCGGAGACTAGCCGGTTGAATTTGATGAGGAATATTTGGATGAAGTAGAGGTTGCGGTCGGTCATGTAGCAGGGGTTCGATAGGTGAGCGTGGCAAAGGGCATTGTTTTGGAGGATGTTGTGATGCCAGAGTTTCATGAGGGTCGAGCGCATAGGGGCGCCGAGTCGATGGCCGTTGCGGGCAAATAGGGCGATGATCTGTTGAACTTTGGTCGCACGGTACGCCGCCATCAGGAAGTACTGCAAGGACGGCACCCGGCGGACCGTCTTTAGTCTCTCTGCTTCTTGAATCTTGAAATGACATCGGGGCTGTCGATGTGGGTGGCACGGCGAACGACGGGCCATCGCTGGTGTAGGCAAAGGTTCGTCCGGCGGGATTGAGGACAATAAACCGCCCGTAAGGTTTCCAGGGAATGCCGCGGGTGCACAGAGAGCCATACAGCGGAGCCAGAAGGTTATCAGTGACGTCAGATGACGGTCGATGACTTCTTTGGCCGGCTTCGATATATAGTAAATTGTCAAGGTATCCCCCGGGTACAACCCCGCAAACACCTCCGCCAAAATATTCGAATACAGACACGTAGCTTCAAAGATGTCCAAGCTATTCTTCAACCTCTTGAACCCGGGTAGATCCCGCAACGGGAAGTCCAGCGGGATCGCGGAGGGTGGATAGCCTATGTACTCAGCGATGAGCATGCACGATTACATGATAGCAATGTCGGAGCGGAGATTATCGGGGAGCTCGTCGAAGCTGAGGAGGAAACCGGTGGGCGGGTCAATGTAGAGGTGGGAGCGGGGACGGGAGGTGTGGACGTGGCGTTCAAGGGCGGGGGCAGGGTGGAGGGTTGGGTTGGTAGAAGGGGTTCTTGTTCATTGTGGGTGATTTTTGTGGTTGGTGAACAAGATCTACTTGGGAGAAATATAAAGTTTTGAAAATCTTAAAAGGCTTGAGTTAGTTTTAAATGTCTGGATTTGTTGCTGTCGATACCATCATCACGAATTTAGTATCGTGATTTCCACTTTAGGAAATTGGCTAACATTTTGTGTACCATTAGATGAAACGCCACCTCAGAAAGAATCCACACACAAAATCATTCCCAATATTCAACACATATAAGTCCAAAAAAAAAAACAATTGAATAATCATTACGCCGCTCATGATACTCATTGAATCAAAAACACCCCTTCCATCACGGATTCCATTTTCCCTACTTCGATGTCAAGTTGAAATCTTGTCGCCCGTTCTTCATACCCAGTACCACGTTGCTATGACCGTCTATTATCCTGCTCATTACTTCTATTCCACCAAATCGTCCGCAAATAACTTTGACTGAGACTTTCATATGCTCAGTTCAAGAAATCATCACTTAACTGACAAGTAACCTCGGCTTAACTTCCGGCTGCTCCGACTCCGACTTGATCCGTAGCCCTGACGGGCCAAAACTTTCCTGATTATCAACAGAATGAGCCCGCAATTCAGCCTTGACCGTCACATTAGACATCATTGGTGATTCAACCTTGATCTTGGCTTCTGTTTTCTACTCCAGATCCTCAATAGGCTGATCGGTATCATCACGGTTCACCAGCTGCGAGGCAACCTTCCACACTTGCAATAGGTTGTCCTCAGCGGCAGATGCCACAAGCCAGGGCTCGTTCTTGTTCCAACTGAAGTCGGACATGTGGTTTGTGTGGCCACCGTGCATGAAAAGACTGCCAATTATGTTAGTTGATAATGAACTGGTGAGCTCGAACGTTTCTTCGTAAGTCTACTTACAGCTCAGGCGGGCCGTCGTCGCTGTCCTCGGCACCTTGCTCCTCGCCTATACGGGACAAGTCCCAGAACAACACACGTCTGTCGTAGCTACCCGAAGCCAGGATGCCGTGCTCAGTAGGATGCCATTGCAGCGAGGTAACTGCATCCTCATGGTGAGCAAATGTGTGAATCTTTTGTTTGACATTGCGGAGGTCCCACAACCCAATCGTCTTGTCGCCTGATGCTGTCGCGACCAAGACTTCCTGATGGGGATTGAACGCCAGGGCATTGATAGCATCGCTGTGGCCACCGGAAGCTGTCAGGGCGGATCTCTCGGTGTTGGACTCGCGCTGATCAACAATTTGGAGAGTCAAATCGTCGGAGACAGTACCAATGAAGTGCTCTGTCAAAGGATGGAACTGGACGTCGTTGACAATGTTCGAGTGGTGGGTGTACCGCTTTTTGGGCTTTAGGATAGGGTTGCCCGTGGAGTAGGTGTTAAGATCCCACAAGCACATGGTCTTGTCTTCACTACCCGTCGCTAGAACCCCCAACTGGTGGGGCGACCATGACAAGCCGAAACCCTCACTCTCGTGACCATGCAACTCCATGTGAGCCTCAACGTTGGCACCTGGTGTCACCGAGAGCTTGCTGCGGTCAAAGATAAGAACCCGGCCATCAACACACATCGTGGCAATCTGGTCGACATTGAGAGGATTCACGCGAGCCTTGTTGACTTCGCCGGGGTGGTTGATGCGGTGGACGATAGTGAACTTCATGCCCGGACCCCCTGTGCGCTTTCCATAGCCGCCAATCTCACCGCGGTCCTCATCAAGGTCGGAGGGATTGGGGACAGTTGGTTTGGGAATTTGCACTTCGGCAATTTGTACTTGGTTGGGGACGTTGTTGGAAGTGTGCGTGCCGATGAGGAGGCGGTGGGTGTTGTAGGGTTTGTCTTTGTCATCTTTAACATCGGGGAACCATTCAACAGTCAGGGTGGGCCATTCGAGGGCGGAACTAAAATGTCACAGTCAGCATTAATATTACGAATAGATATGTAGAAGAATATAGGGCCAATTGCATACCTAAGAACCATGTCATACAGGAAGGGACTGTTCTTCTTCCAAGTCTTGTATTCTGTCGCAAAGTTAGTAGATGGTCATATGATGCATCGCATTACAAACAAACTTACCCTCATTGATGATACGCTGGGCCTCCTGTTCCTGCTCTTCCATAGAGAGAGCGGCAGCTAGGTTCGTTCTGTTAGTTGTCTGTCTATGATATCACCCCGCCATCCCTCCACAAGTCAACATACTAGGCTCTTCCAAATCTTCAACCGCAGGCATTGTATATGTATTCGGCCTTGACGGTATTTAGTGGAGAAAAATGTGAAAAGTAACTCTGGCGATGTTACAATGCGACAAAGTAGCAGATGATGGTAAAAAAGTTGATATCACCGGTTCCTCAAAATTCCATGCGCCGGTTGTCAATGCTTCCAACTTTAACAGCTCCTGCGCAGGGTCACTTCTGTAATAGGTAAGAGCTACGCGACCAATCGGGCGCGTAGAGTGCTTTTGGCTAACCCAGCTGGTGACAGCTGTCAGAACTAACAGAAAACGGCTTCCAAATCTGGCGATGTGACATGTCCTGAATACAAAGTAGCGTTTCAATGTAAGTGTAAATATCTGTAGTGACGCATGCAACAATCAATATATCCAATTGTAAGTGATAAGAAATATTTGAGCATCTCTCCATATGAAATGTCCATATATGATTTATTGTAATGAATCTAATTCCTCAAGTTGAACTCATTAGGGCAGTGTTTTCTACAACCCTTGTGAAAATAGATGTCTACTTCGTCCCGTTGTGGCTTTCCAAACAAAAAAAGCCAATTTTTTCATGAAAACATACATTTTTCAATGTGATTATCATTCGATCAAGAATGTTTGAGCTCTCAGAATGTTGGGGACAGAACATGTAAATTTAGAGCGCCCAAAATGTATGCCCAACACCTTTATGCCCCTCCCCAGCCTTGTGAACTGCCCCTGCTTACCGCCCACATTCTGCCAATTCCAGTCGCACCAGGCTCGGAGGCCCACTGACAACTATAGCTCATTTGCCTCGCAAGCTCTCAGGCATTCACAATTGACTTTCATTTCAAAGCTCCGGCATTTGACATATCTGCTATAGTATAGCAACCCAAGATTCTTGGTGTATTCATGACATTGTCATGCTTTCTTTGGTTTCTTTTTTCTGTGCGCTCATTTCGTTTTATATTGATTCATTTTTCCTTTCGCTACTTTATTTGATCACTAAGAGCTGTCATCATGGGGTAAGTGCTTAAGCTTCCCTCTATGCATATTGTGGTCACATTTGGCTGCGTACAATCTCAAACGTCACGCAGATCGCCGCCGTACCATAGAAAATTTCCAGAGCCATGGCTGATTCTCGCATGCGCATAGTATTCCCAAGTTCTTCAGATGGATCTCCGAACGGTATCCTGCGATTTCACAGCTTATCGCAGAGAATCGCATTCCGGAATTTGATTGTCTTTATGTATGACTCTAACTCCCCTCCCGGTCATCCCGGCCCAAATAGCTTGTGGAGCCGAGTTGCATCCCCGTGACGGATCGACTCGGTAATCAGACCCTGTTTGCCAGTGCCTGTTGCGCAATCTAACCGCTGTACAGTTTGATATGAACGGTATCATCCACAACTGCACGCACAAGGATGACGATGACCCGACGTTTCGCCTCACTGAAGAAGAGATGTTTATTCGGATTTTCAACTATATTGAACATTTGTTTGGTAAGATTAAGCCAAAAAAGCTCTTCTACATGGCCATTGATGGTGTCGCTCCGCGTGCCAAGATGAACCAGCAGAGAGCTCGTCGTTTCCGGACAGCGCTGGACGCTGAGAAGGCCCGTGAGAAGGCCATTGCCGAGGGTATGGAGATGCCCAAGGAGCCTCCTTTTGATAGTAATTGTATTACTCCAGGTATGTTGGTCCCAGAGTCCTCATGTTTTCTCGGGCAGCGAGTGCCGTGGTGGCAACCCGAGACTTGCGCTTGGGAACACAAACTGACAAACATTACACAGGAACTGCATTCATGCAGAAATTGTCGCAACAGCTCAAGTATTTCATCAACAAAAAGGTTACCGAAGACTCAGATTGGCAAGGTTGTGAAATCGTGCTTTCCGGTCATGAGGTGCCGGGTGAGGGTGAGCACAAGATCATGGAGTACATCCGTAATGCGAAAGCGCAACCCGGATACGATGACAATGTGAGACATTGTCTGTACGGTCTTGATGCTGATCTCATCATGTTGGGTCTTCTCAGTCATGACCCTCATTTCTGTCTGCTCAGAGAAGAGGTCACTTTTGGCCGTGCGTCAAAGACCAAATCGAAGGAGTTGGAGCACCAGAACTTCTACCTGCTGCACTTGTGTATAGTGCGTGAATACCTGGAGTTCGAATTCAATGAGCTTATGCAACCAGGTGTCCTTTCTTTCCCATTCGACCTTGAGAGAGTTATTGATGACTTTATTTTAATGGCGTTCTTCGTCGGTAACGATTTTTTACCGAATCTTCCCCGCTTGCACATCAATGAAGGTGCTTTGGCATCTATGTTTAGACTCTATAAGCAGGTTTTGCCAACCTGCGACGGTTACATCAATGAGAACGGTGTAATCAATATCCCTAGACTTATCAAGTTAGTTGAAGAGCTTGCAAAAGATGAGAAAGGCCACTTTGAGGATGATGTTTCAGATGAGGCATGGTTCCGGGCCCAGAAAGTTCAGGAAAAGATGAATGAAATCCCCAAAGGTCATGGCGGCAAAGGTGGACCAAAAGATAAATTGGTCATCACCCCCGCGCAGAAAGATATTTGGAAGAACAAGATCAAGCCATACATCCAAAAGAGAACAGACGTTCCTTTGAATCTTGGTGCTGATCTGCCGGCTGAAGATAAGAAGTTTGTACAGGATATCGTCGAGAAGCTGCGCATGCCCTGGGCAACGAAGGAAAATGACAAGGACGGCCGTGATTTGATTGTGGAGTTTCCACCAAGGCCAGAGGCTGATGGGTCATCTGACGAGGAAGAGGAAGAGGGCAGTGTCGCACTGTTCCGGGTTATCAAACAATACGATAATGCGACTGTTGTGAAGCCCCCCAAGGAAGATGAAGCGGTTCCTTTTGAGGAGATCTACAAACAGAAGTTTCAGGGCTGGAAGACCAAGTACTATTTGCAAAATTTTGAGGACTGGAAGCCAGAGAACTATGAGCAGGAACTCACCAAGCTCTGTGAGAACTACGTGCAGGGTCTCCAATGGGTTCTTTTCTACTACTACAAGGGTATTGCATCCTGGCCTTGGTTCTACCAATACCACTACTCTCCCCTTACATCGGACATTGTCCGTGGCATCAAGGCTGATCTGAATTTCAAGAAGGGTGAGCCCTTCCGGCCATACGAGCAATTGATGGGTGTGTTGCCCGATCGCAGTAAGAGCATCGTGCCCAAGGTGTACTGGCCACTGATGACGGACCCCAAGTCCCCTATAATCGACTTTTACCCTCGTGATTTCGAACTCGATATGAATGGAAAGAAGATGGAGTGGGAGGCAGTTGTCAAGATTCCCTTCATTGATGAGAAGCGTCTTCTGGACGCTATGGCTTCTCTCAACGACTCCTTATCCAAGGAGGAAGCTGATCGGAACACGTTTAGTGTTGCCCTCAAGTTTACCTACTCTCATGATGTCAGCTTCTTGTACCCTTCCTCTATGCCAGGGTACTTCAATGATATCCAGGACTGCAAGTGTATCGAGAACATCTTTGAACTGCCCAGTCTTGAGGGTCTGGAGCTTCGCTCTGGCCTAATGCCTGGTGTTAAGGTCAAGGCCAACGCATTGGCTGGTTTCCCTTCTCTCCAAACTCTGCCGACTTCTGGTGTGTTGGTTGAAGGTTATGGCGTCAATGTCTTCCAGGCGCCTAGCCGCAACCCCAGCATGGTTATTACTCTCAAAGACCCCGAGGTCCGTAGCAAGATTGAGTTCAACAAGGCTCGGCTTGGAAAGCGTTGCTTTGTTGGCTACCCGTTCTTGCAGGAGGCCAAGGTTGTCAAGATTTCTGATGAGCTCTTTGACTATGAGCTGGACGAGAAAGGCCAGGTTCGCGAGAGACAGCACACTGATCGTCAGATCAATGACTGGACCAAGGAGGCCGCTTATATCGAGAACTGGAACTCGAAGCGTATGGCTTTTGAGATTGGAATTGTTGAGACCTTGGTTACTGTTGAGATGCTCAAGGGTTTGTTGAAGCAGGAGGATGGTGCTATTGTCAAGTACTATGCTCCGAATGAGAGTCAGCGGTCAATTTATGCTGCCCAGACTATTGTGGACACTGTCCGTGAGGAGGATGGTCGGTTTCTCGAGAGGACTGCTCTTCCGATTGAGCAAGAATTCCCAGTTGACTTGCCTGTTTTCTTCCTGGGTGACTACAACTACGGCGGTTATGCCAAGGTCCGTTCTCATGATGATGGCAAAGCTACTATTGCCCTTATTATGCCTAAGCGCAAAGAGCCCGAATTTGCGCGAGCTCTAATTAAGGAGCACTTGAGCCATAACCGCTACATACCTGCATACACTCTGGCGCGCAAGCTGGGTATTGCCCCCCTTGTTTTGTCCAAGTTGACGTCATCGTACCAGATTGAGGCTATCGGTGGCCTTCGTGTCAATCTGGGTCTCAACCTGAAGTTTGAGGCCAAGCGCCAGAAGGTTCTCGGCTACTCCCAGAAGTCCAACTCTGGGTGGGAGTTTAGTCAGCTAGCACAGGATCTTATTGCCAAGTATATGGTTGCGTTCCCCGATTTCTTTGCTCTGGTTTCTCGGTACGCAAATTGCAGTGATGTGACGGCTACCATGCTATGGCCCGATAAAGAAACTGCTACAAGACGTGTCAAGGAGATTGGTGCTTGGCTGAAAGGTGAGGGCATCAACAAACTGGATCGTGTTCCTCTCGATGCCGAACAACTCGACTCCAGTATTGTCCAGATTCTGGCGCAAAGGGGTGAAGCCTGCGCTGAGGCTGCGAAGGACTACACCCTCAAGACCCTGCAAAAGGTGCCTCGTGCCGCCCTTTTGAAGCCTAATGATGTTGAGCATTCGCTCGGCGGTCAAAAGTTTGCTCTTGGTGATCGTGTGATTTACGTATCCTCATCCGGCAAGGTCCCCATCAACCATCGTGGTACTGTTGTCGGTATCAGCCGCACGGCCACTGCTCTACTTCTGGACGTTGTCTGGGATACTCGTTTCTTGAGTGGTTCCACTCTGAACGGCCGCTGCCCTGCTTTCCATGGTATGACTGTCGCTGCTTGGAGTGTCCTGAACATCACTAACCGCCAGGTGTGCCATGAGAGCAAGGCTGCCCATAAGCAGAGTACCGTCCCAGCAGCTACCAACATGGACACATCGGCGGTTGCCAAGTACCGCGAGGCGCCGGCTCCAGCGCCTCTCCAGAGCGGCTGGAAGAATGCCGCTACTGGTACTGGCCGTGGCAACCATTGTAATGGTTCTGTCAATAGAGCCCCTCCACGAGGTTCTATTAACAGTGGCCACCGCGGCGGTGCCTTCAATGGCCCGAGCCTGCAGCACTCTAGCTTGGTGTACAGACCTCGAGGCAACGGGACATCTCGCGGTGGCGCTAGAGGTGGTGCCGTGAACCCGGCGCATACGGACATGCCAAACTACTCGGCTGTGCCGCCGCCGGCTTCCCTTAGCCGTGGTGGATACCGGGGTCGTGGTGGGAGAGGTGGTCCCAGAGGTGGCAGAGGTGGTGCCAACGGGAGGGGTGGTAGAGTTGCCCCTCAAGGTGGCCGGCTTCCGGCCAATCAGGGCTTATCGTAAGGAACATAACGTCTAGAGTTTGCATTTTAATGTTTACTGTACAAATATACTATGTGAATGCCTGTTTTATAATCTCTTCTTTCTGTCGTGAATGTTGTATTTTAGGGTTAGTGTAGGGTTAGTCGCATTTTGAGATGATGTCAATTGGATTTATCGCAAGGCTGATCCTGTTTAGGAAATTTTTGGAGTCTCGTAGATGCTTCTTTTGCCAATCTTTATCATCAATTTTCGCATCAAATATCTACTGCACCGACCAGTTTCATCCGAACCTACACCATTTGATAATACACGACACAGAGATTCCACACTTGATTAAAATATACCATGCATCCCGACCGACAAGCGCTCCAACGCACCGGCGGCTATCGAGACCATGACCGAAACTTCGGGCACGACAGAGACCACTACAGAGACCGCGATTGTGACAGCCACCGGCATCGCACTCGCAACTCCGACCGCGACTACCATCGTGATCGTCGAGACCGAGACCGAGACTATGAACGGGAGCGAGACCGTGATGGTCGGCGCGACAATTACAGAGAGCGGACCGATGGGCGATCGGGGACGGATAGGGAGCGGAGTCCGAGGGGGGATAGTGGGGACAAGGGGAAGGCGCGGTTCATGACGCAGGATGAGCAGAGTGACCAGTATGTGGCGGGGGAAGACCAGTTTGTATTGATGCAGGCGAAGAAGAAGGCGGCGACGAGGTTGAGGGAGGGGCGAGCAACGGACGGGGATTTGCTGGTATTTCCGTTGAGGTATGTGGAGCCGAGGAGGGAGGACTTTGATGATGAGGAGGGGGATTTGTATTTAGGGACACCGGGGGTTGCAAAGGTGTTGGGGGGGTGTCGGACGGTGGCGGTGGTGGAGAAGGTAAAGGAGGAAATTGAGGCGTATCAGGCGCTGGAGTCGTGGCCGGAGAGTCGGAGGTACTGGGAGGCGTTGAAGGTGATTGTGTGGGAGCAGCTGGCTGAACTGAAGGGGACGGTGCGGAAGACGGTTAGCCAGGATGTTGCTGAGAATATTGAGAATATTCTGTCGGGGAAGTCGGTGGAGCAGTTGGAGAATATGGAGGGAAAGATTAAGGAGAAGTTGGATAGCGGGGATCCCAATGTGGATTCGGAGTATTGGGAGGAGCTGTTGGACCGGTTGGCGGTATGGAAAGCGAAGGGGGTTGTGTCGATGACGGAGGAGAATATTCGGAAGAAGCGTGCCGAGCTTATTCGGCCCAAGGATCCGGAATTTGCCGATAAGGTTGAAGCCGGCACCGACTATACCGGGCCTCCGAAACCCCGAAGACCTTCGGCGAGCGAGCAGCCGTCCAGAAATCGCAACAAGGAACTTGAGAGGATCCTCAAAGAGCATACGTCCCGATGGGAGGAACCGATTAATACGTCCCGGTTTGCTGCTGATGGACCCATAGATTTCACGTCGGCGTCCAAGGCTCTTTACGAACGCGAGATGGCGCGGGGCATCCGCGATGACGAAGAGGTCTTTACGGCCGAGGAAGAAGTTGCCCCCGATGCTAGGGCGCTTGCCAAGGCGGCCGAGGGCGGCTATCAGCTCAAGAAGGCCAAATACTTCAACCGGGTGCAAATGGGCTACGAATGGAACAAGTACAACCAGACGCACTACGATTCAGAGAACCTGCCGCCGCGGGTGGTGCAGGGGTACAAATTTAACATTTTTTATCCGGAGCTGTTTGACAAGACGAAGGCGCCGACGTATCGGATTATCCGGGATAAGAAGACGATGGCGAATGGGGCGGAGGGGGAGGCGCCGACTTGTTTGTTGAAGTTTTCGGCGGGACCGCCGTATCAGGATTTGGTGTTTCGGATTTTGGATCAGGAGTGGGATTACAGTTCGAAGAGGGAGCGAGGGTTCAAGAGTAGTTTTGACCATGTAAGTTGGGAGGAGGCAAAGAAGAGGATCGTGAGATGATTACTAACATGGTTGATTATTATAGGGCGTTTTGCAACTGTATTTCCAGTTCAAAAAGGTAAGTGGTGACACACTGATCATGGCTATCGTCATCGGCAATACTAACATCCGACACAGGTCTACTACCGCAAGTAAACGCATCATCATCGTAGGATCCGGCGTGCCACCACGTTGCGACTATCCGCTGGCCACTTTCCCATTCGACAACTCACTATCTCCTTTGTCTAAATGTAAACAAAAAACACACGATAATAAACTTTTTCCGACACTTCCGAGCCTGATTTACATCTGACATGCCCATATGGCGCTTCCTGTCCGCCCAGTTCCCACTTGCCATTCCACCTCCTCTTTAACTCTTGGTGCCCGCAGCCAACCAACATCACCGCCTCGTTGTCGACGTGGGAAGAAGGAAAGAAAGAAAGAACGAAAGAAAAGGAAATGCTTTGGTGGGTAATCGGCTGCCTTGCCTCATCGTGACGCAGCAGATGCACATCCACGCACACTCACACACACACCCATCGCCTATTGTACCACATACAACCCAGTCAGTAACCTAGCAAGCCAGTATCCTCGACCAAGGCTATTTGCCATTTGCCATTTGTTGTTGGGCAATCCTGCCCTTCCTGTTTCTGTTCTTCGTCTTCTACCTACTGCTTGTGTCTGGTATCTGCTACTGTATACCTCGTCATCTGCCTCAATCTGACATCCTGACATAGCAAGATACACACACTCACAGCTCCCATCCATCCTCACAGATGTCGCCTTCCGTGGGATCGATCCTCGCAGACGCTGTGCTAAGATGAACCTCGCTGATTGGCTGCGACGGTCGATTTTGTCTTTCTTCCCTATGACTATTGTTGTCCTCATAGTTTGCACTAGTTCAGTTAAGTGGACAGGATAGGCCAGGTCACAGGTGGGTGTTAGGGACCTGAGTGGCGAGGATGAACGGCGATAAACATGTTCGTTGGTGCGTTTTTTGTTGAGACAGGGGACCCTAACCCTAGAGAGGATATACCCGAGAGATAAAAGAATAGATGTGAGATGTTAGTGGGTTGATTTCTAGGGACAACGGCTGAGGGGAGACATACGTGGTTATGGGGAGCTGTATGGGGCCGGGTAAGGCTATCCTGGCGGGTAGGAGATGGAGAGGAGTGGAGTGGATAGAGAAGATAGTGCTGAGGAAGTGGAGACTCCGATATGTACATAGCCTCGGGATGGAGACCACGTGGTGGAGGGGCATGTGGGTATCCGGAGGGGTGTGTCGATTGTCGTTAGGTTGAGTTAGGTTAGGATTGACGGGACGAAAAAAAAGGGAAAACGAAGGAGAGAAAAAATCAACAAGAGTTGAGCTAGATTTGGGCGGTAGGGAAACGGGAAGCGGGAAGAAGCAATAAGGGTGTGGCCGTGAGGGTGTGAGGGCGTGAATGTGGAAGTAGGACGGGGTTACCGTTTGTACGCGCCGAGGATGCCCGTGGGGTTGGACTAGGGTTTTTCCTGGACGGGTGGGAAGTAGGAAGTTGAGGGGAGGGGAAGGATATGGGAAAGGTGAGCTGAAATGAAGAAAGAAAAAAAGAGGTAATAGACATATGATGGGAGGTGGAAGTGTGGACTGGAGTGTGGTTGAGGGACAAGATAGAATGGGATGTCTTTGTGCATTGGTGGGTTCGTGGTTGATTTGTGGATGGGGAAGGTTATGATACATTAAGAGATGGCGGACCGTGTATAGGTGCATATGTACATACATAGATGTTGACATCTCTTCACAAGATGCGGCCCCGCCGGTGCCGGGTATACAGGATTCACAAGTACATCGCACAAGACTATGATTTGACATTGAATATTCACAGTTGTACACATTTATAAACGAATTTGTGTACAAAATACAGTTAGTATATATATAATCCCCTATATACTTGCATCCTCCGGCATGTCCATACACATGTGCACAACGACCACAACCAGGGGCCCCAACGGAGCATATCTCTCACATTCATTCCAATCCATTCCCACATCCGCGGCCCTGGGGAACAGACTGGGGATATATAGAGATGAAAGTGTATGTGGCTACATTAGCTATGCGTGATCCTCTTTTGTGCAAAGACACTCGGTAGGATTCCGGCTCCCTAGTGTCCGAGGATAGCGAGGTCTGCACAAGAGATGTCAATGTGTATGTACATAGATACATGTGTCTGCTTATGTATGGAGGGCTTTTGATATTGGGGATAAGAAGTAGACGTTGGCATGTCTTAGTTAGGCATCATGACGGGCCGGTGTCCGTTTTCCATAAGGTGGTGGCGTTATTTGCTTGTTTGACGCTAGCTTTTGTATCTTTTGTGTCAATATGTATATGCATACAATCTAGTGACCATATCTGGACACACGCCCCTCCTCTCTCGCCCAAGCCTCTTTTCATCATGACCAACATCAAGACTAGGAGGGATTGTCCTCTTTGTCTTTGTCTCATCTTTTCATCTAGTCCCGTAATGGCGGAACCTGTTTCATCATCCAACAACGACAACATAGCATCCCCTTCTCGCCTGTTTTCCGTTTCAGTTTCGGCTCGACCCCATCCCATTCGGAGAACTCTTTCCCTTTTCTTCACTTCCCCTCTCCCGGAACGTCCAGATGTTTGTCGTAACTTCTGATTGTTTGGGTGGGTGGGTGGATAGTGGAGCTTTGTGTATGTGTGTGTCAAGAATGAGGAGAAGTTCTGCTAGGCGGTGGTGATATTGATTTTTTTTTCGTGCCTTGTGTAACGTGGTGAAACGGGAAAAGGGGAGATGGTGATGGTTTGCACAAGGAATTAAAGTGGGATTTTAAGCATAACCGCAGTGGATGAATGGGAGCATTGACTATTGAGAATTCGCGATGGGTGGATGAATGAATGAATGGCCGGAGCACAAAAGTGATGATGGACGGAAGAGATATGGAGAGAGACAGGGGATGCCAAACGGATAATGCCGTCATCACAACAGTAACTGGATCCTGCACATATACACAGAACATACACATACATACAAACACCCTTACATATCACATATACAGACAAACTATGTCTGCATACGCAAGGCTTCATCTCTTTTTCAAAGATAGTCTTCCCCTACCCATTCTTCTCCACCCCCCACCATCCTTCCCGCCGGCTACGGCTCGGTGTGCCAACCCGGCGACCGAACAGCCAAACAGCAGGATAAATCGCCCCTCCGGCCGATGTCTGCCGTCACATCCACACGGAGAATTTCCCACACCAATCACCAGTCGCCGTTTAGTGTTATATGTCTGTTACAGGAGACACAGGAAGTATCCGTATCAGTCATCAGTCTGTAGGCGGGCGGGTGGTTTCGCGTGGTGTATGCAGTTGCGAAGATGAAAAATTATGCAGCAAATATTTGCCTGAGGTATGATTTCTTTCTTGTTATTACTGTTATCGTCGATTAGTCGGTTATTTGTAGGGTTAGGGTACGGTATTGCATGTCGCATATCTTGGGTGAGACATTTGGTTGGATGGGCTTGATTGACAGCTTCTAGAATTTGATCAACAACGAATAGGGTTTGGCCAAGACACGGAATTGGCAGCCGATGGGACTTGCCGTTGGGATGACCTAGAGAAAGACCTCGTGTTTAACAATATCTAACGATGACATGTATAGTATATTTTATTTTGATTCTATGAGATACCTGACTAGATGATGACGATTCTGCTATATAGTAAATAGCCGGGCTCGGGCAAGACTACGACGCATGCCAGCCACAACTGTCATCTCGGACTCGTGCCAGGGCGATAGCACCAATGATATACCTGCTATACCTCTGTCCTTGTAAATACATATACGGAGTCTACCTAATAATCGGAAAGCCAGCCAGCCAGCCGCCCGCTAACCATGTGCGTACACACAATACAACTGTAATATTGCTGTAAATAAGTATTAATATAATGCGTCTCTGCCAATGGGCGCTCGTATATTCCTTTGAAGAACGGAGAGAAAGAAAAAAAAAAACAATCGACGCCTAACGCAGGTACCGCAGCAAACATGTTTCCCCCCACCCCCTGTCTTCTCTTCCAAACTCTCTTGTAAAAGTGAATGTATCTTTTTTTAGTCTTTTTCTGACAATGTACTACCACATAAAATCACGAAACAAGCTATACACCAAGAGAGCCAGCCCATTTGGTCGATTTCGACCAGTTGATGCTGATATACAGATAATACTTAATTCACGATTGAAGTCAAGATAAAGCATAGCCATTCATGATGATGATAAGGAGGATGACGCTCGGGGCTACTAGTGGCCAGTGCGGACAGAAGGGATAGATGGATGAGCGGGCGGGTTACGTATATCATGTTTTGGGTGCTGAGGGGCAGTGGTGTTGTGGATATAATGGCGGTGATATATGCGGCCGCGTACTCTGGTTTACGGTGCGGGTGCGTAAATGCGGAGATGTTCGTCATTTGCAAGTATGTAAGTATATATGCATTTAGATAAGTATATAGATACATAGTATCGGCGACAACATGACGAGACTAATATTCCGTAATCCTAAAAGCCACTGGATACAACGTCTAACCTGGGTTGATCCATCGTCATGGTATATAGAAATCCATCCACTTATCTCCATACATCCGCCCAACCGCGCAGAAACGCATCTATTACACACCGTCGATCCCCCTCTCCCCCATCTGTCGCCCATCTTCCATTTCCTTGATCAGCAATCTGTCACTTCCATGATAATACCCAAAAAGACAATATACCTTTAATTCAAGTCATGCCGCAGCGTAAAAATATACAATAAGCAATCCTTGGTAAACATATAGCAGTCATATAGTGTAGCGGTCTCGGGAAGTTACGAGTAAGCAAGGTTTGGGAAAAGAAAGGCTACGGTACGGGGGAGGGGTACACGGGTGGTGATCGGTGCACGATGCTTTTGGGGGAAAGACGATGGATGGACAGACAGACAGACAGACAGACAGACAGACAAATATTATATTCTTAGGGTTTAGTGATTAGGTGATGGTAGGTGGCTTGGTTTGGCTGGTAATCTTGTGGGCGGGTGAGTGCATACGGCGAGCTGGGTGCTTCCAAGATCCCAGGAAAAAGCTATCACTAGACATTGTCTGCAAACAAGACACACTTCCCAAATTGGATTACCCTAGTTACTATTCTCCACTCACACAAGAATATAAAGACTAAATTATGCAGTTATTGCTTGACTGTTATCGTTACGATGGGAATGTAATAAGTGGCAAACTTTGTGGGAAAAGGCAATCTCCTTCATCCCATATTCTCTTAATGGGCTGATGGAGTGAAGTAGTGATGCTTGCATGTTTGAGCGTAGGGCAAACGACACAGGGGCGGACAGAGTGGTGGGAAGATAAAGAAGTGGATGGTGGGGAGGGGAGAGAAGGGAAGGAGTAAGTGAGGTGAAAGTGACTCCTATATCATTGTTCATTGTACTAAGAATTCTGTAATAAGAGTTTTTTTTTTCTTGGGTACAATGTTTTACTCACGGAGTTTAGAGACCATAAATTCTTTGTTTCTTTTTTTCCTTTTTAGTTATTCTCCCGATGATGTTCAACACTATCTAAGGATTTCCAATAACCTCTCAAGAATCATACGTAGTAAATATCTATCAATAGCCCTTCCCATCATGCACTTGCTCCGTGATGTGCCGGGCAGGCATGGTGAGAGAGTGGGCTTCTGTCTGTCTACGTAAGTCCGTGTGGCAGCGTTAACGGCAAAGAGTCTGATCGGAGGATAGCATTGTGTCACTGGCAAAGCTGTTTTTTTTTTTTTTCCTGGTTCTGCAGTGAGAATAGAACAGTGATGGGGAAAGGAGGGTCATGAATGAGGTTGTCCGAAGTCATCGTTGAGAGAAATACAAACAAACTATAGCGATATTCAGGATTATTGGAAAAAAGAAAAAAAAAAAAAAAAAGAACCCATGTAACAAGCTTCCTAGCGCTTCCGCATTAACTTTCTGAATATCAATCTTATGATTTGGCTATGAGTAGCACCGTTACCATTTCAAACATTTCACAATATATTTAATTTCAACATAAGGGTTCACTGTTCAGCACCAACCCTGATACCGATCTTGCCAGGACCGGGATTCTAGGGGTTCTTAATGGAGCTTGTAGGTTAAGGACACACCGGGGGGGCGTATAATGCTTTAACAGATACTCGTCTTCTTGTTGTCAAATAGCACCAGCAGAATGAGGAAAAGCTGGGAAAACCAAACAGGGCTTCTTGTTCTGACATGCAGATAACCAGACAGCTGCCATAGGGAAATAGATATGTAACAACTATCAATTAATTATATATTGGGCTTAGCCTATAGTTTAGTCGACCAAGGAATCAAGCATGTATTTACAGATATTGTTATAATTTAGTTATCTGCTTTGACACTTGTTTGCAAATAATGAAAGATTAAGTAGGAATGGCTAGACGCAGAACAAAGCGAGTTAGTTTGCGGGAATGAGGCGAGACGACAATCTCAGTTAGGCTTTTCTAACAAAGTTTTCATCTTGAGGATCTTCTACCAGACCTCCCAAACCCACCAAACCCACCAGCCCACCGAGACCCCAAGCGTCTCTGTCATGGGCAATCTTACCTTTCCTACGGGTGACCGGAGTGTCCATTTACTGTCAAAAAAAAAAAGAAACCATGGGCTACTGCTCTGCCTGGCCTCTGCTCAATTGCGCCTAGAAGCATTCGTCACGCTTAGGGTTGGAGGGCAAGGCAGGGCAGGACAGGAAAGGGAAGGGAAGGGAAGGGAAGGGAAGTGAAGCGAAGAGTTTTGTGGCTAGCGGTCTCTGGCTGCTATAATAGCACGGCATAAGGGTCTCGAAAGGGTAGTGAGTGGTGCGAAACACGTAAGTATATAGATATCTGTGTACATATATACATGTAAATGCGAGATGTAGCTTCGGGAGCTTGGGGTAGAGGGGCTTGAGATGAGAGAGGGTGAGTAAGTGAGTGATTGATTGATGTGACTATTGAGTAAAGATAGAGAGAGAAACTGAATGAGAAAATGCAAACGAAGATTGGGTCAAAGGATATGGTGGTGAATGGGCGGATGAGTTAATGCAAAAGATTCCACATCATGGAACCGGAACTCACGTCACAAGGTCGTTTGCTAGATAAAGAGACTGAGTGAGCATGTATAAGAGAAACTATATCCATGAAATTAAAAACAGACCATGGCATCTGTTGAATGTACGTAAACTGCCAAGACAGGTGCTTAAAGAGTAATTTTCACTGGCATGTGGGCTCGATAAGAATGATGTGAGGTGTATATATGATCACCAGGGTTTGGTGGGGGCCAGAAACTGCCTTTTTTTTTTTTTACACATCTTGCTAAATCAAAAGGACCCCGCCTTAATCGCACATCGCACATGGCATTTTTTCTCTCTTTGATCTTTCTTTTTTTTTTTTCCTAATTCATTCAAACGAGGCCAAAAGGAAACTGCGATTTTTTTTTTGGCTAACTATTTCCAGATTGTGGCCGATCGGTGAGAAAAAAGGGCGAGTAGTTACTGCTTACAGACAATCCCTCACTGTCCACTTGTAACCATGACTTCTCAGCTGTAAGAAATTCTGTGTGTTCTGCACTGGGTGAGTTCTAGAAGGGCTTGATGTTCCGTGGGGTGGGATTTTCAGTGTGTGAATACAGCCAACCAACCGCCAGAGAAAATAGACAAAGTAGGGTGAGAGGATAGAGTTTAGACACATATGCGTTTATGGAGGTTGATAGGTGAACCAGGGGCCCCAATCAATTTACAGAATTTATCGTTGTACTTGTAAAAAAACAAAGCGTGTACACAGCTGTTTTGCGTTACGTGGACCGGGGAGGGTGTGCATTTATGGTGAAGCAACCCCGGTGGCGGTAGAGAAGGAGCATTGCCCATAACCATTGGAGTAGTCGTGGACATGATGGCGTTGGGCTATATTGGTGTCTCTCTGTGTATGTACAGTTGGAAGAGGACTAGAGAGAGAAAGACAGAGTGAGTGAATAGCCAGTCCGTCAAATGCAGGAATTAAAAGACAAGAAGCACGGGGGAGGGGTGGTGTTGGTAGTTTTATTTTATTTTTTTTCTTCCTTTTGATATTAAATAGAGTTTCGTTTTAAGGCTGGCAGTTCCCATTATTTTAGGTCGTTTGTTTCTTATTCAAGATGTCAAAAACTACATTGCTGCATTTGGATTGATGACAGCAGATCACGATTATTACATTACCAGCAAATAGCGTCGTCCAGTAGTTGGTATCTGTTGTCATTGTTATTGTTACCTGTACATGAAGGGACAGATACAATAACCACAGAGACATCACCATCAGCAATATTAGCAACTAAATCAGCAAAGCAACAGTCAGACTTGTCCGGCGGAAAATCGTCACCAGAAACAACACCATTTATCTACAAACTTCCCGATCTAAGCGAAGCGACGGCATCACCACTCCCGCATCTTTTCATCCTTTTTTTTTCTTTACCTTCTTTATCCAATCTCACGCCGTATCCTATTTCTCTCTCACCGTCTCTTCAACCTCGCCATAATCTCATCCTATCTTTCCAACACAATTCTCTTTCTATCTTTGTGTGTTTGTGTGTGAACAGCTGAAACGGAATACTGTTTGCCTCCCTTTACCCACCTATCCATCTCCTGAGGCTAGTTCTACTCCCGCCTCTCCGCTTCTTCATCATCGGTATCGCCTGGTGAATTCGCGAGCTAGCTATTCATCTCATTTCGTTGTTGAGAGAGAGAGAGATAGAGGGCTTGTGTCTCTTATTGTTGTCTGTCATTTGCTCTAGACAAGTCACTCTCTGTTGGGGCCAAAGTGTGCTTATAAGACTTTGAGTTTTCCTCTCTTTTGTTGTTGAGTGTCTGTTTTCTTTTTTTTTTTTTTCTTTATTGGTGTCTAGAGGTGGACATCTCATCATCATCGAAAGCAGACAACGACAACAACAGCATCTTCTTGGCTTTCTTTTCTTTCTTTTCTTCTTTGCCAACAGCAACACCTATACGAATTCTCAAGAGTGGCTCGACCAAGAAAAGCAACTTGCTTCTTAAAAAGCAAACGCTTCCCGGCTGCGGTTATTGTAATTCCCGTAAGCCTCCGTTCCCCTGGCCTTGGCCGCAACTCAACTAAAGAAAAAGCAAAAAAGCGTTGTTGCCAATCACCAAGAGCATTGAGAGAAACAAGAGAAACAATTGTTTCTTTCTCTGTTTACTTTTTGATTTCTCTCGGTAGTCTTACTCCCGACTTCCATTAGAACAAAAATAAAAGCAAAAATAAAAAACCCACCACCACCATGGAGTCTTATGCTCACCAAATCTACACCCAAACTTACCCTTCAACACTCCCTTCAGTCGAATCCCTTGCCCTATCAGCCCCCGGCTCCACCACCACCCCCAGCACCACTATCACCCCTTCTTCTTCCCTGCCATCCCCGACCATGACTATGTACCCCCGCACCACCACTGCCGCCACCACCACCGTCGCTGAGTCCCTCCACAGCCTCGCCACCTCCATCCTGCCGATCCCCTCCTCACTCTCCACAGCCCAGGTGCCCACGCCCGCACAGAGTCAGTCGCCCGTGTCGCATTCTGTCTTCCCGTCTATTTCCGTGCCGAATTCTTCGTCAGTGTCATCGTCCGTTGCCACTAGTACCGCCAACTCTTTGCCGACGCCGACGCCGACGACGGCATCCGTCTCTAGCTCCGTGTCGAGCCTTTTGCACTCGCGGGATTCGGCTTCTATCAATAACAATAACAATAACAATACCACCAACGGCACATGGCCCGCGCCGTCCCCCCGTGAAGATTACGATGCCCCAGACAACTACTCCTTCCAGCAACAACAACATCATCAACATCAACATCAACATCAACATCAACAACACCCAACTCACCCATCCATTGTCCTTCCCGCCCCCCACCACATCCACCGCCCATCCACCTCCACCTCCTCATCATCCTCATCCGCCACTGCCACCGCCACCAGCCCCACCCAAGTCCCCACCAACTACCCCACCGTCTCCCCCCGCGCCTCCTGGTCCACCGGCCCTACAAATTCTGCCTATGACCGCCTCAAGGCTTCGCCCTTCTCTCAAAACCAAAACATCTTCACCCGTACCGAGTACTCCCCGCGGTACTCCGGCTCCCTCTACTCTGGCGGCAACGGTTACGGCCCCAGCAACGGCTCCCCGACAGCCTCGTCACCTCTCGGCGCCCAGCGAAGCAGCTACAGTGACGATGGGATCTTTGGTACGGAGAGTAACGGCGGGGTAGTTACGGCTGGAGTGGAGAGCGGCGATGGCGTTGAGGGGGACAACAAGGAAAAGGTAGAGGAGCCGTATGCACAGTTGATTTATCGGGCGTTTATGTCAGCGCCGAATCATGCATTGACGTTGCAGGAGATTTACCAGTGGTTTCGGGAGAATACGGATAAGCCAAGGAGTGGGGGGAAGGGGTGGCAGAATTCGATTCGGCATAATTTGAGTATGAACGGGGTAAGTTTTTTTTTTTTTTTTTTTTTTTTTTTTCGCTTTTATTATCTCCTCCCCATCTTCTTCTTCCTGTCTTCTCTACCAAAAAATCACCCATAAGCTAACCACAAAATCCCTCCTCTCAGGCCTTCGTCAAAAAAGACCGGAAACCCGGCACCGAGTCCCCCTCCGGCTATCCCCTCCCATCCACTGACTGCAAAAAGTCCACCGTTTGGGTCCTCGAAAACTGGGCCGTCGAAAAAGGCGTTCAGTCCACCACTCGCTACCGCAAAGACAACTCTGCACGCCGCGCTGTCTCCGTCTCCATGGCCCCTGCCTCCCACATTTTCTCCTCTTCCTGCCTCGCTGGCACTTCTTCAGTCTCTGGCGCTCACACACACCAGGGGATGTCGTCTCGGGCTATCTCGGGGCGCAAGGGGGGGTGTGCAACATCGAATAATGCGCGGATTAGAAAGAGGGAGCAATTTGCTGTCATGAATCGGTACGGCGGGTATCCGGCTGCGCACAGCCATAACCCGCACCACCATCCGAACAACCCGCACGGTGGCCACCATCCTGCGCACCAGCAGCCGCATATCCCCGTGCATTACTCAGGCAGTGGCTCCGGGGCTGCGTACGGCGGAGCTGGCGCCGGTGGGGGGAACGGCGGGTACTTTTATGGATATGAGGCGGCGACGGGAAGTGCCGGGCAGCCAGGGGGGCAGCAGATGGGGATGCAAGCGTTGATGCCGTATGCGGCGGCGGGATACCAAGGGGGGCAGGCAGCGGGGCCGCAACATGGGTTTG
>JABFIG010000145.1:0-61095 GCA_017139545.1 Ambrosiella cleistominuta | reverse complement strand
TATTGTATGGTTCTAATTATTAGTACGTTTTAACTGAGGAAGAAGGTTAAGTGGGACAGCCATGAGTACTTCATTTTGTTCATAGATACTGTAGCCTTTGATGACCTGCATCACTTTCAAAAGCTTGATTAACTATGGGGAGGATGAAGGTAAATTTATGCCAAAGTTATTCTTTCATTCATGTATATTGGCTTGGTATCTTTTTGGCCTTGGAAGATCTGGCTGCTGAAAGGCATTGGAATACGATGGTTCATATATTAGGGTTATAAATGATGATACTACCCTAATCGAGGACTTGACTATCAGGATCACATGATTTTAATGTTTTATCAATGTCGGTGTTAATACTGGGTTAAAGTTATGATAAAAGAGGTCTTTCTATAAGATAGAATATGTAGATAGACCATAATTCATGCTATGATCAGTTCCACCGCAAATTCCAGATGACAATGAGGTCACCGGCTTACGCATATCAGAATGTGCTGCGGATATTTCAGTGATCTTTTAAGAACAGATATGAGAATGGTCACAATAGTAGATTAAGGTTCCAGGAGCAGAAGGTCAAATAATTCCGGAAGGTGTCATAGCCTTCACATCAGGTCTGTTTTAAAAGACCAAGTGTATTCTCGTATTCATTAATATCTATAGCCCCGGTGGGCCATATCATCATAGCAGATATATTCACCGGGATAGTGGATTTTGAGTGTGTGTTCAAAGATGATGTACTTGACTGATCCGATGTAATACGTCCGATGATGTTGACCCATAGCCCTGCAGTAATATCTTGATGCTGAAGAGTATTAAGAAGTAGCTTAACGTCTACGATAACAGTCACATTGCATTTCTTGACGTGGCCGTAGGTTAATATCATGGAGGCTTGTTGAGAATCGTAGTAAGCCACACTAAATAATATTAGCAATGGGCATCGAATAGGAACAGTTAAGCGGAAGCTACTCACCAGCCTATGAAACGAACCTTGCTATGTATTTTGAGTTGAGGCAATCGAAGCATAGATATCAATATACACGGATCTGGTTCATTGTCCGCAACTCTTTGCTTGGTTGACGACATGGAGCCAATATAATTGAGCGTTTACTGTGCTGGGTTGACCTCATCAACAGAAAATGGACCTGTTTTGGATGATAGGTAACCCTAAGTCGGCAATGATTCTGATAAAGGCTGAAGTTACAGCTTAGAGTCTTGCCAAAACCCTTGCCCCACTTAGACCCTAGTCAGTCAGCCTCTTGCCTGATCTTCCCCTCTTTTTGAGCTGGTCCCCAAGACGATGGTTCTAGAGACTGGACATCAAGAATGGGAATAAGATGTGACCTCGATGTACGACCATAGACACCCTTGATTTGTAACTGATTATCAGCCCAGGACGTGCAGTTTTCTGACGCCAACGACCTACCCTTTGTCTTCGTGATCTCCTACCAGACCATGAAGTGACACACCTCGCTGGATACTGCGCTAGAATTCCGCCACTTCGTAATCTAAGTAGACTCTTTTTTTCTGCAATTTTTTGCACATCACCTTGGTGATGATCTTTCATATTTCCTGAAGTGATATCGCGCCGCCTCCTTGTTTTTTTTTAGTCCAGCCTATTCTGCAACGATAACTCAATCCTTGAGCGCTTCAACCATTATCAGACGAGCGAGTCATTGACACTGAAACTGACTACGTCACTGCACCCGTGACCACACCCCCACGATTCACGACAATACCGAAATCCTCGTCTTCCCCACCGCTTAACAATAACCATCAACATAAGCGATACTGCACAGTCTTTGAAAGTCTTATCGCTATTTATTCGATCTATATCTCGACTTAATCGTATCGGAATCTCGATCAGAATCAGACCCAGCTCCCCTGGTCAATTCTATTGCCTGCGATAATATCATCATCGCACGAACTTGACTCTGTCGGCATCGTCTGCGCGCTGCCCCAGTGATCCGTTCGGCTTTACGTCTACACCTAATCATGTCTGGAATGTGGAGTTGGTTTGGTGGTGGTGCCGCGGCAAAGAAGGATGAGCCAAAGAAGGCTATCATCGCTTTGCGCGCCCAACTTGATATGTTACAGAAGCGCGAGAAGCACCTGCAGTCTCAGATAGACGAACAAGAAGCCATCGCGCGCAAGTTTGTCACGACCAACAAGAATGGTGAGTTGTATGGTTTTGCTGTCGGAAGTACCGAGCGTGACGTCCGGTCATCTCAATTATGATTTAATAGGCCTTTGGGGCCTGAGTTGATCCAGTCTGTGAATGAATGCTAACCATCTATCTTGTCATTAGCTGCCAAGGCTGCGCTAAGGCGCAAGAAGGGCCATGAGCAAGCTCTCGAACAATCCCAGGCTCAGATCATCACCCTCGAACAACAGATCAACTCGATAGAATCGGCAAACATCAATATGGAAACTCTACAGGCTATGGAGCGTGCCGGAAAGGCCATGAAACAGATCCATGGTACCCTTACACCTGATAAGGTGGATCAGGCAATGTATGTGATTTGTTTTTCTCGAATCTGTCAACATGACATGTCAAACGATGCTAACCAGATAATAGGGAGAACCTGCGCGAACAAAATCAACTCAGCGAAGAAATTGTCGGAGCTATCACACAGGGCAGTCTTATTGATCCACAAGACGAAATGGACCTGGAAGATGAGTTGGCAGCACTGCAACAAGAAACCCTTGACGAAGAGCTCATCAAGTCTGGCAGTGTTCCCATCACAGATGATGTTCATAAGATGCCGAGCGTGTCTAGCAACCCCAGTAAGTCATGGTTTACTTATAAATAGCATATGTATATGAATGCTGACCAGTCGATAGTCAAAGGCAAGACTCTCACGGCCGAGGAGGAAGACGACGAAGAGGCCGAGCTTCGGAAGTTACAGGCGGAAATGGCTATGTAAATTCATGTAGTGGTGCATTGTTCATAGATGGCTTTAAGTGTCGTCATGATGAAGAGGTGTACAGCATGTCATATCTATTGAACTTGGGCTTGGCCGAGAAGGGCTAGTCTGGCGCCGATTTGCGATACCCACTATAAAGTCGGCATGCCAGATGTTGGGATCTCACTTTTGGAGATCTGTATCATGTTTTAGTGTTCACACATATTCATTGTCGGCTCTGGTATTCTGAGGAGCAGTCTAGTATGATTTCGACACTTGAAGTTTTTTTTGTCATCTTTGTTGTACGGGTCATGTGTTGCGTGAGATATCCCGAGAATATTTATGTGTTTTGATACCTGTTGTGTCATGAGGTATCCGTGTGTGTTTATCATGTTTTTTATGGTTGGATTGGACGTGTTTAATGGGACATTTATCTGCAAGATTACAAATTTTGTTTTTGTGCCTTCTTATTCTTGGTAGCCATCTAATTGCCGAATTCACAGTTAATGATATGTGAAACTCATTCAATGAGATAAGATAGGGCTCTACAGACTAGGATATATGCTGCAGGATTTAGGATTGTAGAACAATGTTCAAGATGTTCAGATAATTGACACACTCGATCACTTTTACACTGAATTGCTGCTTCTTGTATTGACCATTCAAAACCATAATTCCAATTAACCGTCAACGAGATAGATACAGGCTCTAGGTCATATGATAACCTGAACTATATATACATAGTTACGATTTATTTATAACTTAAAGTCCTTCCTATCCGATATCAAGCCGCGGGTGCAGAAGGCCCCTGCGCCTGCGCATATGCACCTCAATATCTTTGTGGCGGGCCAGTCAGTAGTTAGTCTACTGGGCTCAAAGATGAGATGCCAGAGACGGAGAGAAGTATAGGAACTGAATTTAGCTGGGTAGTGAGTGGCGTTTTTCACAGATACACACAGTATGGTGATTGGGCACAAAGACACAAAGAATTTGTGAGGAAGTTGGTGCCCAATGAAGGATTTGCTTTGGAGAGTGGAGGGATCAATCTGAGGGGAATCGGGAAGAGAGGGTTTGGGGAAGGATACAATTTGTTGGTGGTTTGGAGGGAAGCAGATATGAATCCGGTTTGCTTGTGGACTACGATTCGGTGGTGTATAACCGTTATTCGTGGAGTAGAGTAAACCATATAAAATTTTGTGATGTAGAACACTGAAGGAACCAAGAGGATCAAATACCAGGCTTTCATATGTCTTACAATTTTGGGTTCCGGAAATCAGAGCAAGCCAAACCTGTGGGACAAGCCTGTGTATGTGGTATAGGAACTATATACATACATGCATAATCATATATAGACTCAAATTAAATATCAAGATGACCAGAGACAGTGCTGTTTCTGTGGGCACTGGTCACGAGTTTATCGTTCCGGATATATTGATTTATAGTATCGTGCTACAAGAGTTGGGCACATTACCATTGCTATTTGGTCACAAAGCCTGGCCTCATCTCTAGCGGTGTTTCTATAATAGGAATCTTGAAATCCCGATGAGCACAACATTCAAACCACTTCCTAAATGGTCACACCGGAGGCTCTGGGACCGGATAGCGGAGCGTCGTCATTGGGGAAGAGGATGGGGACAGAAGAGGAATTGACGATTGCTGATGATTGTTGGAGGACTTTGTGGATTGGCTCGGCTCCCTTCGTTGTGCATGAGGCGAGAAGTATATATATATATATATGTAGGTGATGCTTTTGAGATAAGAAACGGCACAGTGTAGTTGGAGTGATGTTGTACGGGAAGCTTTGTGTGGTTGCGGCGGTGGATGATGGGCCGTATTTGTTTGGTGGCAAGTGTACATGTGTATGTATGTAAGAGTAGACAATTTTTTCTTCCTCGTGGGGACGGAAATGGATACTCGATGCAGGTAAAGTGGATATAGCTGATGAATGGGTTTTATTTACATTAGATGCCAATGTTCACTAGACTTGTAGCTGCTGATTGATATCTTCAGTTTGAAATGAAGATGGCCAATCTTCGGGAGCAACGATGACGTCTGCAAGTTGTCAAAATAGTGAAAATAGCCGCGAGAGTGAATCGACCAGGATCACCTTTTCCCGCCATTCGACGCAACATATTATTATCCAAGCCGTGAGAAAATGAGAAAAGCGGGGCTTCGGCCACAACATGATGTTTGTTACTCTTGATGCAAGCAGCTGTTGGCGCTGCAACCACCCAGCTTGCCAGAAGATCCCAAGTCTGGACACATTTACAAAATGAGACTTGAGGAACCAAGCGGATTTGATGTTAATTGAATATGTGGTCATAAAAGCTGTACTCTGTATTGTATATTGTATGTAAAAAAAAACATTTTGTTGATACTGCCACGACTCAGAAAGCACGGATCACAAACAGGAAACTAGGGGCCCTTGCTGGCCCACGACCCCGACCACCTCTGTTCTACACAACAGGAAGTAATATCAAAGTTCAGGCCAGAGAACAATTGCGGAAAGTTTTGTGACCCTGTGCATATATTCGATATTCATAGACAATTCGATATATATTCATCTGGACAACCATTGAAGACCCTTTCCATTGGCTCTGTTATGATATATATACCGAAATAACTTAACCACATTTCTGAAAGCCCAAGCACAACATTGTTCAGTGTTTAATACATCCAAGATGTAAGTGGGTTATCTGTTGACTTTACTAACTTTGCATATGATTTATGATGCCCTGATATGGTTCTCTTTGTCACTCTTGCGACATATCGTGGTCTTATCACAATCCATCCACTGACTGATGCTTGTGCACTTACTAGCCCCCGCCGGGAAGCCCTTCAGACCACTACCGATGCAAAGCTGATCTTCTTCCGTGGGCTTATACTGACATCTATTCTTTCTCATAGTATATAACCAGTAAAATAGATGAGCCCCACTGCATAACCTAAGTTTCATTCCCACTTTTGCTCTCAAACCCACTGGACCTGGTCTAAAACGTGGAGCCGCATTCATCCGTCCACTTTGACATCTATCTTCCGATACACTCCATTGTTTTCCCTTCCCAATAATCTTGGGATCTGGAAATTATCTTTACTTGCCCAATTATCGACCAGTCAAGCCGACTCTGCCGTGTATTGCATCCCACACTGGCGTCGTGTTTTTATCTTTCTGGATATTGACATCCAGTCTATAGAATTGGCTTACGCATAATTGTTAAAAGACAAGTCAAATTCACCATATCGAATCAATAATACTCACTCGGCGGTATCGATACCTGGTCAAGGCCTCTCCGGCCAGCTATAATCAAGCCCACCATGGCAGACCACGAGGTTGCTGGTGATACCCTGCATGACGCTCGTCATGAACAGAGTGAACCAATTTCAGAGATAGGTAAGTTGACCGTGGATATTGTTTCGGAAAGAAAGTAATGTCTAATATTTGTCATTATCATAAATTCTGCAGTGGAAGCTCCCACACGAAATGAGCCTTCTTCAGAAGCCATCCAAGTTCCTCAAGCGGACATAACCGAGGAAGGCGAGGCCCCATCAACACCAAAGAAGAAAAAGAAAAAGAAGATGGAGAGCAAAAATCCATCAAGTCTTTCTACTCCCACTGCATCTACACTTCAAGATACCGAGGCGGACTCAGTTGAGCAGGTCGATGCTGAATCAGAAGTAGATGTCCTTGACCAGGACACCAGCATAGTGTCTTCGACTGTAGAGGCTGAATGCCCTGAATCCTCATCCTCAAAAAAGAATAAGAAGGCTGCTGCTATCGATCTAGATCGACCGGCGGATACACCTGAAGAACTCACACAGCCATCACTTTCTGCCAATTCTCAACCGGTGACTATGGAAGAGTCACAAGAGAGTGGCGAGAAATCTCCCATCCTAAACTCTCAAGACAATGACGCCTCTGAGATTCCAATTCAAGAATTAGAGGTTCCAGCTCAAGGACCCGAGCAATCACTCCCGACTGCGGATGAGAGCCTTGTGACTACCGATCAATCTCCAGAAATTCAAGACGATACCACATTACCAGAATCCAATGACCCACAGCCAGTCGAACTGAAGGAGCTTTCTGGACAAGACCATGAATCAGCACAGCCAGAAGAACCCACTGCATCACTCGATGAACCAACCGTGGTTGAGTCTGCTACTGCCCCCGATCCTTCTTTGACTGGGGAGTCTGAAGTATCTGAGTCGACCCCTCAATTACCTCCTACTTCCGAGGATCCACAACCAGGGCCTAAGGAGGAGAAGTCAGAAGTACTCGATGTCCTGGATAAGGCTTCCGGGTCTGAAACTCCGGAATCTGCGCCATCATCGGACCTTCAGGAAATGTCTGGTGACCTCAAAGATTCGGCTTCTGAAAATAGCCCACAAGCCATTTCTGAGGAGCCGAATTCTGTAGAATCTCATGTCACGGAGACTGGTTCTACTCCGGTCGAATCTGCAGGGCGGGATGCTGAGCCTATTGAGCTTCCCCAGACTAACGAACCCGAGTCTGCCAAAGAAGTCCAAGTCAAGGTTGATGAGCCTTTGGAGAAACAACCGGATCACGAAGAGCAGGCTCTGGCGTCAGCTGCTGAGTCTTCTGATGCCTTACCCACGGATGGTCTTGAAGTTGAATCGGAAGCTGTTCACCAAGAGTCCCAAGTGCCTGAGACTCCGGCCCCGGAAGAGGTTGAAGCTCCTGTTCCTGCCGTAGATGTTGCCCCAGAGAGTCAAGCTGAAGATGAACCTTTGGAGAAACAGGCCTCAGATGATGACACCAGGGAGCCTGAAGTGTCCTCTGAAGAATCAGTACCTGAACTGGAACTGCCTAGTGATGCCGTAGTTGAGAACACAGTTCAAGATGGGGATGCTGTTACAGAAAGCCAGGAAGCACTATCATTACCAACTGAGACTGAATATATTGTCAATGAAAAGGCGCCTCAATCTCCAGCCACTGAGGACTTGCCGATTCAAGAGGAAGTTCCCATTTCCAAGAGTCAAGATGATGTATCTGAGGATGCTGCCAAGTCTGATGATAAACATAAATCACCTCTTTTGGAGACTCTAGACACTCACCCAGTTCAAGAGTCGGACTCAGTTCCCAAGGTCTCTATTACTAGAGCCAGTCAAGAGGAACACATCACTAAAGCTCCCCAAGAACAAGCCCCCCTGGAGTTTATTGAGGCTTCAGATACCAATCAGTTGGATGATGGCAAGGACAAGGATATTGATGACCAAATTGCTGCCAAGAATTTACTTGATATCCAGCCACAACAAGACTCCGGACTCCCTTCAGATTCACAGGAGACTCAGGCCATCGGGGAGGCTGTTGAAAGTCCCCATGATGCTGTCGTAGAACTACCGACCATTGAGACTCCAGTCGACACAGTCTTCAAAGCTCCTGATGCTTTGGTGGTCCAAGCGCCATTTGAAGATACTCCCAAAGATCATCAAATTGACACTATGCCATCAGAAACCGTGGCTTCTGATGGCCAGTCTTTTGCCCTGCCCCCGTCTGACCACATTAACTTAGCTCCTTCTACGATCCAGTCCGAGTTCTCCGCTATTGGCGATGAGGAACTTGCTGCCATTGTAAGAGGTGTCATACCAGTTGAATCTGAGGCTGTAGATGAAGATAATAGTGATGCTCGGACAGAAGTTGCCGAACCTGTTGCGCAGCTTGAAGAGGTTTCTCCTGAGTCTAAATTATCAAATGTAGAAATGGACTCTGATGATGCCCAGCCAGTGAATGGTTCAGTCGTATCCGACGTCTCGCCACCAGAAGAAACGATGTCAGAGATTGATGTTGGGCCTATTGAACCCATGCATTCTTTTGATGCTGAATCTTCCCAAGAGCAAGTTGAGGCTGGTTTTGAATTGTCACACCAATCCGAAACTCCTGTTTCGGATTCCAAAGCTGATTTGACAACCTCGGAAAGTCCTGCTATTCCACAAGAGACTGTGCCTGACCAACTTGATGAGAATAAAAAAGAATCAAAAGGGTTGGATCTCGGTGCAGCGCCTGCTGTAATTCAAGAGGCTTCTGCTATTAATGAGGCCACTTCGGTTGATGGGCCCACTCCAGTCACTGAGGAGACTATGCAAACACCCGTTAATGAGACTGCCGCTCCCGAGCCAGTGAAAAAGGCTGTAGAAGAGGCTGCTGTCGAAGAGACCAATGTCATTGATGTTGTTTCAATAGAAGTTGAGCCTGTTGCTGTGACTGAGGAATCACCACTTGAGAATGAGACTGAAGTCACTGTTCCTTCCACCGAGGAGGCTGCCATTGAGTCTGATGCTAACCTAGAACCTTCATCATCCACAGTTGAGATGGAGCAGTCAGTCGATGAAACAGAGCCCACATTTTCTCTTCCTGAACCAAGGGAAATTGATGCTGTTGTTGAACCCAGGAATGAAGCTACTGTTTTAGAAGTAGATTTGAATGAAGTGTCATCTGAAGTTGAGGCAGAGAGCCCTTCTGCTCCTAAGCTTGAGCTAGTTGACACTGAGACTCAGGAGCCTGCTTCTCAGGCTGAGGATGAGCCTTTCACTTCTGCTACTAAGAAATTAGCACCAGAAACTGAGGGACCAATGCCTGTTTCTGATGTTGAAAACTCTGGTGCCATTCTCACTGAAGAAACTCTTGAGCAACACATTTCACAATCTGGGTCTGAGCTTCTTGTTTCGCTTGTTGAAGATTTTCTAGTATCAGAGGTTCATGAGGCCATTTCTGAGGTTGAGCCTGAGGCTTCTTCTGATGATGTTCAAGATCAACCTCCCACTCCCTCAATTGAAGATCACGGGATTTCTCCTGACCTTGTAATTGAGGTTGAGGCTCCTGTGAAGGATACTGTAATCGAAGTTCCTAATTCTGCCCCTGAACAAGATGGCACTTCTCTTGAAACCGAGAGTGAGGCTGAAGCTGCCACTGTTAATATTTCTGAAAGTGAGGTCCCTGCTGTCACAGTACAACACGAAAAGACTATCTTTGAACCTGAGAATGAGACAGGGGCCTCCACTGATTCTGCCGAAATTGAAGAGATTGCACCTGAGGCTAATGTTCCAGTTGAGACTGTTGAGAATGAACTTGATGCCCCAGCTCCCACAATTGAAGATGACAAAATGACTTCTAAACACAAATATGAAGTTGAAGCTTCTGTTCCTGCAATTGAGAATATCACTCCTACTCTTGAGGCTGAAAGAGAAGTTCCCCAGGCCGAGGTTGAAGTTGATACATCTTCACCAGAGCTCCAGGCAGAGCCACGTGTTGAAGCTCAAAGTGAGGTCACTACATGCTCAACTGAGGACAATGCTGTTATTGCTGAATCCAAGACTATAGTTGTGACTCCCATTCTTGAGACTGAGGTCCACAAAACTGAAGCTCAAGAGACTGCTGTCAATCCCGAGATTGTTACTTCTGAACTTGAGCCTGTAGAAGTCTCCGCACCATTCATTGAGTCTACTTCTGATGGAATTTCTCCTGACGACAAGGTTTCTCAAACAAAAGAGGTGTCTAGCCTTGAAGTCGACACAGTCAAAGAGGATAATGATGTCCCAGAAGCCCCAACTGAGGTTACTTCAGCTGAAATCAAGGATACTACAGAAGCAGCCAAACCTATAGTAGATGATTCTCCACAGGAAGCCAGTGCCAATGCCGAAAATTACCTGGAGTCAGGTGTTGCAGAGCCAACTGAAACTCAAGATGCCTCCGCTTCTGTTGAAAATGTTGCTCCTGTCCAAACTGATGCAGGAAATCTGCCAGTATCCTATGAGGCGGAGTTGCAACCTCAGGATGTCAACAATGTGCCAGAGAAGTCTGAAGACATTGTAGCATCTGAAGAATCAGCCCATTTACCAGAGCCTCATATATTGGATAGTCAAGCCTCTGAGGCCCGAGGCCCTGGAGATGATGTTGATAATCAGGCTGAGGAGGAGATTGAATCTAGCTCACAACCAATTGCTGCTACTGCTACAGTTGCAGTTTTCACAGCCACTGTTACTGCTGCTGTTGCTTCAGAGTCAGAGTCTGCAGTGGTCATCCCCAATAATGGATCAGAAGGAGTATCTAAAGAGGAAGAAGTCCCCAAGACCAATTTGATGGCTGAACATGACGAGATTAAATCAATTAAGCTCACAGACGATGATGTTGCTACCCAGGAACCCTCACTTGTGTCTGAAGTTCCTGTCCATGATGAGGCACCTGCTGAAGCTGTCCCTGAAGGTGAGAGAGAAACTAACCCCAGTGTTTTCAAAACTGTTTTTGGAGCCAATCCTATTGAAGCTACTGTTGAAATGGAAGATAAGGATATTACTACACCACTCGAAGAGGATTCAATTGAAACATCTGAATTGGAGGTTTCTGGATTTATGGATGAGATTGATACACAGACTAGATCTGGCTCCAATTACAGGGAAATTGGCCAGTTTCAGCGACACCTCTCTGATGATGAGCTTGGTGAGTACTCTTCCAGCAAGAAAAATTATAATATTGGTTTAGCTAACGCATTGTCAGCTACTCTAGCTGCACTTGATGATGACTACTTCCCTGATGATACTCCGGTTCAGTCCAAGACTGCTGCTCAGGACTCTTTCAGCTCAGCTTTGCCTGATGCTTTGGTCAGCGAATCGCTACTCTCAAAGTCTGCAGTTGACCAATTGGCTTCGTTCAATCTTAAGGCCGGGGCCGAGTCTGTTGAACTTTCGGATATGTTGTCTGCTACTGGTTTCTCAACAACGGTATTGAATGTGGCGCCCGTCACTGTTCAGACTCAGCGCCCTCCAGAACTTGTTTACATGGGACACAAGAAGACCTTCAGCGACATGACTGACATTGATGCTGGTCTCTTCTCGCCGACCAGTGATCAAGAGGTGTCATTTGCCTCCCCGGCTACCACGGCTTCTGGTGTCAGTGCTTCGCACATGATTGAGTTGGAGAAGAAGTCTCTGGATCTCAATGACAACATGGCTCCTGTTCCAGAGACTCCACAAGAGCCCACTGGCACTGAAGTCAAAGATATGGCCTCCAACATACCATCACTTGAGGATGGGGTCAACCAGAAAGATGTTGTTTCATTGACACAAGATTCTTTCCAGCCAGAAACAGAGCTTCTGGTTTCCGATGATGGCATCCAAGAAAGTTGTGTTCACGGATCTTCCATTGGAGATGGCGAGGAACCATCATCTGACGATTTGAGCAAGTCTTTTATCTCTGAAACAGCCTCAGATGAGAGCCTCGAAGCATGGGGAATTGAAGATGAGCTTTTTGATTTGGGGATTCTTACGCAGTGCATTGCTCCAACCAAGCTGAAGACTATTCTTGAGCCAGAACCCTTGGTCTCTAAGGATCATACGGATGTTGCAATGATAAATATCACTAATGATATCTCCATGGAGGACGCTTCTGACCCTGCTCAACATAATCAAGAGCCTTCTACCCTTCCTGAGGTTGTTTATAAGCTTCCACAGGAGTCATTATTTTCTGTGCCAGATGACCCAGATATCATGGCTGCAGATGACTCTCTTTCCATCTCTTCTCCCATTGCTGATTCTTCAGCTAAAGATTTTGATGCCTGGGCCCTTGAAATTGAAGAAACTATTAACCCTGTCATTGACAAAGAGCCAAGTGATGATATCAAATCTTCAGCTGTCGCTAGTGATGACACCAACACTGAGGTTCTTTCGATTATGGAGAGACCTATCCCGGGACCTGCTGCCATTTCGGATCCTGTGGAAATGACAGCTACTGAACGCGAAATGCTGGAGCCTCCAGCTGAGCTTGAAGCGGAAGTCCCTGTGGAGAAGAAAGAAGTCGTTCTGGAAGCTACCACTGTGGAAGAGGCACATGCGGACCATCATGTTGACTTTGCAATGGCTTCCTCGGAGTCATTGATGGAGGAGGTCCAGGATGAAACCTGTGAAGTTACCGATGTTCAGACTATCGAGGAGACTTCGACTGCTGATTCTCAGGCCAGTCCTAATGTTGAGAAGGTGAGACTCGTGACTGAAGCTCTCAGTCCAGCGGCATTGACTGCTACTCTGGCTGCTACAACCAAATCTATACTCGAAAATCCGGATGTGGATCAGGAATCTACAACTCTTGAACCGGAAATTCACATACCAAATGTTGAAGATGAATCTCACACTGAAGATGATGCGGTGTCCAAAGAAGAGTCTGAGTCAGTTGTTGAAGTTTCAGAGACACCAGTAGAGACCGAGTCTATTTCAGTCCCCGCTCCTGAAGACATCTCAAGCAGAGAGATCCAGGATTATGGCGTCCCTGAACAGGCAATCACTGACTCTGAAGCGACTACCCTTGAGGTAATTTATGAAGTATCCGGCAGTCCTCTGCAGAATGATCCTCAGGTCGAAAAGGTTGTCGAAGAGTTGGAAGCGACTGAGCCCTCTACGTCCGTTATAAAAGATTCCAATCAAGACCTGACTCCTATTGTCATAGTGTGTGAACCTGATGTCCAGGTAGCAGACACTGAGACTTCTGAGCAAACAGAGGCTTCCATTCAACCGGTGGTCGATCCTGTGGTCTTGGAACCTCAAGGTACTTGTTCTGGTGAACCCGATATGAAAGAGGAAATTATCGCAGCCAATGTTAATGTTGTAGTTGCGGCAGCTGAAATTATTTCTGATGCTGTCAATGTTACCGCCAGCTCTTCAGACGTGTATGTTGCCCAAGAGCAGTCAGTTGCCGAAGAAGTCTCCGAAAGGGCTGTAGTGGGCACCCTGAATGAGGCCCCAAACCCATCAGAGAAGAATAATGAACCCACTACACCTGAGGTTAGTCAGAACAAAGTATCAAAGGTCTTGAAAACCAACTCTCAGTCTCCTCCGGCCGTTGATCAAGCTGTTAGTTCACTCCTCAACACAAGTTCATATGCCCTGAACTTGTCTCCAATTCCTTACTCAGACGACCCTCTAACCAATTTGATACAGAGCTCCCCCGCCCAATCGAAGTCTCTTCTAGAGACCAAGAAGATTTCCAAGCCCACTATTGCTGAGAAGCAACAACCTATAAGTATTTGCGCTGGCGCTGCGGTAGCCTTGTTCGCTATCCTCCAGATGCTTCCTAAGTCTATTTCCCTAGTGCTTTTGCTTTTAGTCGCATCTGGAGCTTATCTGGCTCCAGAAAACCGAATGCTGCTCGCTGGTGCGGCTGCCGTGATGGCGTTGTGTCTCATAATCCGAGTAAAAGACGTTATTGGTGGTTCGACGTAAAATTGTACGGTTGTGGTAATGGTGGATCAAAATGACGGCTCTAGTCTTCTTGTTTTTTTTTCCTTTCTTTTAATCGTTTTCTTTTTTTTGCGTCGTTTATCTTTCCTTTTTTGGCTTCACGTTGTTTGGCTTTGAAAACGAATTCCCCATTTTTCATATTCTCAACTTCATCTGGCCTTACCTGATTGGCATTGACCACTAATTGGTCGTTTGTCCCACTTTTCTTAACCTTTTTTTTGGTATAACATTACTATGTTATCTTGTAACATTATCTGCGTAACCTGTCGTCCTTCTGCATCATCGGCCACGAAAGATGCAGAAGCGACGGCGCCTGACTCGACAGCAGCTCATAGGATTCAACTAGGCTATTGACTACACAGTGCACAATCCATCCTCATACTAACATTTCCACAGATGAATCAAGAGACGAAAACGTCCGCTACATACAGTATAGTGACCTACCTCGAACTATTGCAGCCTCACCACCTCCGGTTCTCGCACATCAATCGTATAACTATGATGGATACGATTATCGGTCATATCCTCCGCAAAATCCCCCTGCGTTAGGTGCACAGTACTACCATGACGGCTTTGTGGAGGATGCCGAGGGTTATGTATTTAACCCTGATGCCTACATATTGGATCAACAACACCAAGCCCAAGGCAATAACATAGTCTACGGTCATTCAGAGCCTCCTCATCAAGTCCAACAACCTGGTTATCCTCCATCTTCCAACTCTCGATCCAACTTTACAGGATACCAATACGATCGTCTGCCTTCCTCCACTCGACGACCAGCACATGTCCATCAATACTCACATTGGGATATCAATGGTGAATCGAAGCCTTTGCAGCAACCCAAGGCACAGCCAAACGGGCCTCCTGTTGCTGTGGTCTTCAAGCCCAGTCAACAGATCAAACCAGCAAGAGCCCCTCCAGTCGTTGATAGTCCTGAACCCTCACGCCACATAACCGCTGATGGTCTGTTGAAAGATCCTACAGCTGATGATACGGATTTCGTTCACGTTGAAGCCTCTTCGCTTGATGACGAGCACCATCGTCACCATGTGACCACTAAGGCCGATACCCACACTAAAGGCTCTTCGCGCCGTACTGAACTACGTCGCCAGCACTCTCCAGAACCAGTCTCGGATGAAGACTCAGTCGAAGTCCCCCCTCGCAGGTCATCACGGAAATCAACCAAGTCGAGCTCTAGATCACACAGGTCAAAACACTCGTCGTCTAGTGTCCCTGTTCATCCTCCGGTTTCCGAGCCTGAACCCCAGACCCCTCGAGACTTTGTTGAAGTGTCTACCCCGTCGTCCCCGTTGGATTCCCCCGAAATCATTTCTACATCCGATGCAGTTGACCCACAGGCTACCCCCCCTCATATCGCCCGCAGTATCCCCGTTGATTCCCCTCCGACTATGGAGCCAAAATCTCCCAAGAAGAAGCACATTTCCCCGCGAAAGCAGCAGCCTGAGACAGCACCTGAAATAGCACCGGCGCCTCATGTGGCAGTCTCCTCGTCTAAGAATGAAGCTCTACAGAGATTCAGACCGGCTGAAAGTAAGCCCCTCCCCGAACACTCACCTAGCGCTACTGCCGTGGCTCAAGAGCCACACTGGGAATTTCATAGCCTAAGCCCGCCTTCAGTAGAGTACGGGCTGCCTACCTCCTTGGTGGGGAGACTGGAGGCTGAGGCTCAACGGATTGATGACGATAATGCTTTGATGCGGCAAGACCGGGATCTTCTCTCAGACAGTCAGTTTGAGAGTCGATGTGGCGATGAGAGTGTATGGAGCGGCTACAATGACCCCCGAGGTTTCGATACATCTCGGTTCATAGCTACAGGCCTTGACCACATGGTCCCTGAGGACTCAACCATCGATTACTCCATGTCCAAGGAAGCTTTAGCAGGTGCTGCAATGGTCGCTAATGTCGCGTTTGCTACTCAGTCCATGCTTTCTGACAGTCTTGTTGGCGAGAAACGGCCGTATGAACAACTGGTGGCCCTATCATTGCTCGGCAATGAATTCGATCCGGACTATGATGAGCTGGCACGCGACATTGAGCAGACGTTTGCGGAAGAAGATTTCGAGCGGATGGATCTCACCACTGATCACGCGACTTTTGGTCAAAATTACCCTGATTCTCCTGTCCTAGTCGATTATCACGATGCAGGAGTAGAGTACCAGTCTATGGGACCGTGGAATGATTCGGATGCATTCAACCAGTCTTTTTCCGCCATCCTTCAGGAGCAATATCAGTCACGAGATGTCGTTGGACATTATGAAGATAGGCAGCCTTCCGTCAAACACGCACCTCAGTCCTCTCCACGCTACTCTACGAATGTCCTTGGTGTCTTCCAGTCTCCACCGTCACCTCCACCGCCCCAGGATGATGATGCTGAAAACACGATTGAGGTTCCTCAAGCTATCCCGGCCCCTCGCTTGAGATACCGTACTATCCTACCGCCCGAATCTTTTCCACAGCCACAGGAAAAGAGGATTCCTTCTCCCGTCATAGTCATCCCTACTGCGGCCGATCTTCCTCCGCCAGCCCAGACACATCCGAAAGCTCTGCGCCGACAGAAAAAGCGACAGCGTCTGCAGACTGAAGAGATGTTGGCGGCTGCCTTTATTGTTTATACAACAGCCCAGGCATTCAACTCGCCTCACAGTCTGCCGGAAGAGGAGCCTGATTACGTACATGTGGAACAGAAGTCTCCTATAGATGTGCTCATGCATCAACCAGATGATAGTACTGTTGATGATAGCATTCCTGATGGCTTCAGAGAATCTGACGTGCACTGTCCTGCTTCGCCGTGGTCTGGCGGTTTCTCGCCTTGGATTGATGGAGTCGTGCCGGGCCTTGCTCAGGGTTCCAGACAACCCGAGCTCCAAGAAGTCTTGCAATCACCACACTCACTTTTTCCGGATCTTCCACCTGTAGCCCCTCATACAGCCAACTTGTACCCATTCACGACCAGTACAAGCATCATCGGGGGTTCACAGTTGGACTTCCCGGGGTTTGATAAGGACCACACCAATCCTGAGGCTCCAGTCAAAGCTCAACCCATATTCTCATTCATCGGTGCAGACTCTCCAGATGCTGACCATGATTTCTCTACAGAGACAGTCTCATTTTCTTTAGATGATGCACCGCGATCTAAACAAAGACGGCGGGTATCTGACCGGAGTCAGGATTCCTCATCTCGGAAGTCACATAAATATGAGACTCGCCGTCAGCCGGTCATGCCTCATCCAATCTTCACCGGCGGTCTACCGTCCAGTCGGAGCAACAGCATCAAGGGCTCAGGCAACGAACGGCGCCAATCTGGGTTTGGGGACCCGATGATTGCCCGGTCGGATAGTGCCCGATCGCATAGGTCAAATGGGACCAGCAAAGGGCGTGATACACCTGTGACCAAGTACCTAGACAGCAATATACCTCCTTCGGCACATGAATCACAAGAGTCTTCGGAGCGCGAGATGCAGCGGCTCGAACGACGCCGACAACGGGAACGGGAACGGGAACGGGAAGCCGAACGGAAACGTGGCGAGGATCGTCGCCATAGGTCTATCCGCCGAAGCAAGGGCAAGGAACCAATGGTTACATCTTCTTTGGATTCTCCTGTTCTCGGTATTCCCCCTCGTCTTTCCTCCCAGTTCCCTTCCCTGAGTCCAAATCCCGCCGTATATGCTGATCACTCGTCTCTTCAATTCAGCACGTCGCCATTAGCAGTACAAGACATCCTTCCATCTGCTGCCACCGCGGCATCTCCTGATTACGACCGTGGACGGATGTCCAGAGGATACATCCGGGACTTGGGATACTCGGGTCGAGACTTCAAACTGGAAGCCGAACGTCACCGTGGCGAACTCAAACGGTCTCGTTCAACCAATGCTCGCAGTTCTGGAAGCCACCGGATCAACGACCACACTTTGGACTCTAGCAGGCCTCCGCCATCTCATGGGAATACCTTTGGGTATGGACTCGGTATCAGCGATGGGGTCACGGGACGCCGGGCTTCTGTAGATGCGGCGGGGCCACGAAGTAGCGAGTTTGCGTGGGCGGGGACGGTGAATGAAGTGATTATTAAGCAGAAGAAGGAATCACAAGAAGAAGAGAGCAAGCGGAAGAAGAGATCGGAAGAGCGCAAGAAGATGAAGGAGGATTCGGAGAAGAAATCAGGGCTGCGGGCTGCATTTAAGCGGTTTCTGTTCTAAGTTATTAGTGATGGATTTTCTTTTTAGTATGATGTTATGTTTTGGATCATTCACGGCCTTTATTTAACGATCATTAATGATTATTTTGATTAATAGTTTCTTATATGTATATACATCATTTCACAAATCATCACTCACATCATCAAGCGAGACCAAGATCCTTCTCCACCATCCCCTTGCAAATAGGATGATAGAAATCCTTAAATTTGGCAAAAGTCTCCAACGCCAACGGCCGATCAACCTTATTCAAAGCCCGGAACAAAGGCCGCACAAATTTCATGCGGCCAACATGGCCTAACAGGGTGGCGGCCCCCTGGTAGTACTTGTCAGCCTTAGACGCCAAAGCCAGTTCATAGAAGGCAGCTTGGAGTTCGGCATTTTCAGACTTGGTGAGGTCGTAGGTTTCGCCCATTGCGTAGACGTGGTCAGTGGAGAGAGGGGGGGAGAATGTTTGGACTTTTTCTAGGAAGACTAGTTTTTGATTTCCGGAGAAGGAGGCAACGTCTTCTTTGGAGGGGACGAATGACTGGGAAAGATTATATTTAGCTGGTTTGATTCGGAGCAAATGATACGATCAAGTCAACTTACAGGATCTTCCCATTTGGAGGCGAGCGCATAGCACTGGTCGGCATACGAAGTGTCAAAGTCCGGCTTGGGAGGCAGACCTGGCGAGTAGAAGCGGCCTTCCCAGTCAATGGTAGCAATCTTCTTAGAAATCCTCTCATCCTTCAACCCCTCGAAGAACTCCAGGAAAGTGGCCTTGAATTCGAAAGAGTCAATAGACTTGGTGGCCCACTTGTTGAAGTAGTAAGGAATGAACTTGTCGAAAGCATCGCGCCCAACAAGCTTTTCCAGGTAGTACAGGAAATGGAAGCCCTTTTCGTAAGGAATGGTGCTGAAGGCATCATCGGGGTCAATGCCCTTGTGGTTAATGATGAGCTTGGTGAACTCGTGGTCGGCTCCGAAGCTGTTGACGGAGTCCTCAAGCGCCTTCCAGCCGATAATGGCGGAAAAGTCACGTTCGGGCTCACCGTGAAGAGTAGCGCCGATGCGACGCTCAAGGTAGACGGTCCAACCCTCGTTGAGCCAGCTTGAATGGATGTATTAGTTAGAATTCATTGAGGGAGTTCATGTCTCACTTACAAATGCTCCCAGCTGCAGCTGGTAACCAAGTTGCCGCTCCAACTATGCGCCAGCTCATGAGCGATGACATCAATGTTTTGACGGTCACCACTGATAATAGTAGGGGTAGCAAACGTGTAAATGGGGTTCTCCATTCCTAAGCTGTGTCAGTATAATACTGAACGTGAAGATATCCGTCAAGGGCATCACAAACTTACCGCCGTAAGGGAAACTGGGAGGTAGGACTAGAACATTGTACTCGCCCCATCTGTAGGGAGAAACAATCGTCTCAGCAATCTCCATAAACTTCTCCATGGCATCCTCCAACTCCCATTTGCTCTTTGCAAGTTCATCAGGGCCAGTAATAACATTGCTCCGGGGACCAATGGGCGCCGACTTGATGTCACCCGAGGCCAAAGCAAATAGGTAAGACGGGATCGGAACAGACTGCTCAAACTTGTAGACAGTCAATCCCTCCTTAGCTCCAGTTCCCTTCTCTTCTCCCTTAGGGATACCACTGGCGACTACCGGCAGGGCACTAGCGATCCGGAAAGTGTACTGAGACTTGACATCCGGAGTGTCCTGGCACGGGAACAACGAGCGTGCGTGAATAGCCTGGCACTGCGAGAACATGTACGGGTGCTTCTTATTACTGGTCTGCTCGGGAGTCAACCACTGAAGTGCCGTGCATTTATCGGTAGTAGCAACATCAATCTTGAGAGACACATTTTGCCCGCGGGCCGTGGGCGGCGCCGTAATGTGAAGAGGGGTACCATAAGGCTCAACGCGGTCCCGCAACGCGAAGACGGCGGGCTCCCCGCCGATACGCACGCCGTTGACATCGACGAAGCTAGAATCCAGGACGATTTCGGAGCTAGCGGCATCGGTCAGGGACTCGAGCTCGTACGAGACCTCGCTGACCAGCCGCTTGGCTTTAAAGTCGATGGCAACATCGACCGTGGTGTGCTTGGTGCGCCAGGCACTATAGTTGGACAAGGTATTGGGGTCACGCTGGGCTGTCATGGTGTAAAAACGGGTGTAAATTGGTGTGATGTTGGATCTGGGGGCGGTAAACAAAGACGGTCTGAAAATGCGGGAGCCGGCTTGGCGAAAGAGACCGGGAAGCATTTGCAAATAACAGGTCTTTAGGTTATAGGGACGGTTTAAAGAAGATTTTTCACTTCAGTCTACATTTACTGCATGATGCGAGGCTGACAGTGCAGTGATACACATGAAAAAAAGATCCTCTGCAGTTTGCAACTTCCTCTTTAGGCACGGTCTGATGGTGATATGGAAGCTAAAGTGGAGTCATTTGACTGGGATTTTGGATGCTGAATAAAAGAAAAAAAGGGTACAACATATTAGGGACTACACGAATTTTAACCTATATGCAATAATAATACCTTCAAGTCAAAGTGAAGTTTTCACCCTGGAGAATTCAAAAATCTACGAGTATGCCGCATGACAACACTTGCGATTAACGATTCACATTTTCCACATTCTCATAAAAAATTCATGTCAGTCAACCCAAATCCTGACGTAGACCGTGTAGTCCAAGCGGCAAACTTCCACCTCTTAATGGTGTGGTAGTTAGTAAATCAGTATTGAAACAGACAGTCAGACTGAAAATCATGGTCGTCTTGTTCAACCATTCGTTTACCCATTTCAGTGACTACTACACTGACTTTTCTCAACACATCACATCACATCTGGCAACGGCCGAGTCAAAGATGCAACAAACAAGTTACAGAATTATATATAAGTTGTAGAGATATATGGGTGATCGGCGCTAGTTCACCGAGATGACGTACTGTGCTTGTTGATGTAGAAGCTATTGAGGCGTTGCAGTAGCACTAGCACAGTAAGACAAAATCTCCTTGCGAGACTACTTGTCGTGTCTTTATAATTCTTTAGCTCAGGTTCTATCTCCTGAGGTGATATAGGCGACCTCATCGATTCTTGACATATTCATCGCTCATTCTTATGGTGGTCAGAACAGTCAGGACATGTCGTTTATCATTCTCCTTTACTTTAAACAGGTCAGGTAGCACAATGACATTGTATCTCTTCGATGTGTGTCACGTTATTGAGAGGTCTTGTGGAATGGGAAGGGTTGATTTTGTGACATTTTGGGGAAAGAGGCGACTAAGTGTCAGAAATTGAATACCTGAATCATTTACTCGGGTATCTGTATCCAAGTATTTGCTAATATCATAGTTGCATCGAATTTAGACAATCGGTATATTCCATTGTCTGAGTTTGGCATAATCATTTCCGTCTCATCCAACGCCGACTATCCCTTTTGCGGTGATACCTAACTTATGCAATGGAAAACTCCGTCAATCTACATATAAGAACTGTCTCAAGGATTCTGATACCATCACCCACACAATGCGAAACTACATCACCGCCATCCCCCTTCACTTCTCTTTTCCTTTGTCTTATATATGACTCCCTTCCCCGCTCCTTGACTATCTCCAAGTCTTTGTATTAAAGGCATTGTTTAGCCTTTTCATGAAAGTCGCCAAGTTTGACATGCGTCAAGCTTAAACTTGTGTGGCTACCATTACCACAATCATTACCACAACTCTATAAACAATCATCTAACAATTGTCATCTGAGTTTCAATTTCATAAATCATTGAATTTTTTTTTTTTCAAGGCCACTTCTCTCCTAATTCATCTTATCTTACTTTACTCCTTTCCCCATATTCCACTGTCCATGCCCTCGTCACAACTTTCCATTGTAAGGCCTAAGAGTAGTTCATCATTAATTTTGTGTAACGCCAGCCAAACATGCAACATGGCATCCTCTATGATAGCGCTATGCTATAATAGTACACATTACTGGCTGGTATCCAACACTCGTTACCTCCTATGCAGTGATTAGGGGCGTCTTGAACCAAAGTAAAATTTGTGGATATTTATAAATGGATATCTAAACCCAGATCATATCGATATAGACAGTTTCCTTGACTGTTATAAGCAGTTTGGTCATATTATTCAATAGACATATACCCAGGGCTAAGTCATATACCAATATGGATCGGGCCACAATTATTAGTTGTCTGTCACAAGAGGTGTCTCGGTTATGAGAAGTAGACTCCAATTGGTGGATTATCTTGGATAGATGATACCAGAGACTTCTACCGATACTCATGGCCGGTCAAGATCCCCGTTTCACTGGTAGTTTCACTGGTAGCAACTATACCCTGGCCTTGGGTTACCAAAAGTCCATCCCATCATTAAGGTTGATATAATCATGCGCATGACACTTCTGCTCGTACCCTACTCCAATACCATCGTATCTTTCCGGGCATCATATCTCTATATGTGTCAGGTGAATTAATAATGCTTATGAATGGTCTATTGTAGAGGTGGATGCTGACATGACCTGACCTGACAGTACAAGAGAACTAGTATAGGTATGGACCGGAGAGGAGTCCAATGTTTCTGAGGGGTACAAAGAGGCGCTTGAGTAGATATTCGGTGTCAGAGATAGAGTCATCTATTGAGAAATTTGGCTCTTGCCAGCATGATTTGATGATAATGGACGATCTAACCTAGTGACGATAGTCATATAGATGCTGAAAACGTATAAAGTGGCAAGTGATCAAGCAATCTTGGAATCATAGTTTCCTTCGTCGTCCGTCATCAATTCCAGAATCCTGCAAGTCAACATTTATCTCTCAAAATCCATCATCTGAAGACTCAATACCACAAGTATACTTAACCGTCACTATGCTTTTCCAATACGCCAGCTTCCGGTACCAAGGGTTCTTTATCTTCAACTAGTATGTAAACAATAAAGTTGATTTCTTCGCATCAGTTAAGACTATGCACAATGTGACTATTCCTATACACAATCTTCCTTTGTCATCCTCCCAGAAAACACCCGTCCCCCTTTCCTCTAATATCAAAGAGTCAAAATCACTAACCTCATCCCAGGCTACCCGATGGACCGTTGGCTTTCAAAACCCAGCAACCATGACCACAGCCACTACTTAGCAGTCATCCACGGGGCAATCTTCCACCAAGAAATAAAGAAAGCATAACCTTCCACCATTTTTCGGTTGATGTTGACACCCCTTCCTGCACCACCGATGTCACTCCTCTCTAAGTTACCGGTGTGGTATTCCTGTCATAAGACCCGCAATCCCACCTATCTACTCTTTCCGGACAATTTCTATATTCTTTTCCTTCTGCTCAATGGGCAGCGTAGAAATCTGGTGGGCTCTTTGACACTTTAAAAATAGCCACTTCCAAGATTTAGATCTCATAATTATATTTCAATTTTGTTTCTTTATGTCTCTGATACTTCTTTCAGGATATCTTGCTGGAGGCCCTTCTTAATGGGTTTGCCAACAATGATGCTGATATCTTGAGTGGTATCTTGTTTCAGACTGTGTGGTCTTTGGGCTTTGTCGGTTTTCTGGGCTGATAATGTCTCGATGAAGTTACTGATTTGGTGAAAGCTGTAGGTGCTTACCTTAAGCCATCTAGTTTTTATAGAATGGTTTATATTTAAAGCCTTAAAACCCACCGGTATCACGATGTTTTCATTCATGTTTAATATATGATAATATTGAAGGATGGCTGTTAGGGTTAAAGTTAATATATCCTTGATATCTTATCTCCGATCATATGTCAAAAAAATACCGGAAGATCTCGATTGACCAGTCAATACAGAAACTAGCAGATAAACGGAGGCTTGACATGCTCTCAGAAACACATATTTTCAAATTATGCATAAAAATGGACCACACGAAATACTACTCGTCAACTTTATAGATAGTAGAATGAGGGGCTGTGTGGGAAAACATGCCAATATATATCCTATATGGCGCCCTGTTGTATCTAGAAAGGTAAAGAAAAGGAGCCCTTGTTCTGACAAAGTCAACCCAAGTAAGAGGTAAAATCGAGTTTAAAATCCACATGTCTCAATCTGAAGCAGCATGCATTCTGGTGCAAGCGCGTTCTGTGTACTCATATATCGTGAACCAATCAACTCCTTAAGCCCCTGACATCACCAGCTATATATATATACCTACGCACTTTAATAGTCGTCCCGCTACTGCTCCAGAATCTCGTATATATGCACAGAACGATAAAAATTCTATTCTGATATTTTTATGTACTTACCAACCACACTTTGGTCTCCGTTTCTCACCGTTCAACCTCGACCAGAAAGCGGTCCTAGCTTAGATGGCAAAGTAAAGACAACAAGACTGTGTCCTGGCTATTGTTGCACCCGATTTTGTTGATTTTGGGGGAGGCAAAGATGTTCGCCATAACGAAATGGACGGTGAACTAATTAATGCAAGAGGTCGTACATAGGAGGAACATGGCCCTTCACATCGTTGTCACAGATGAATGAATGGCGTTGGCAGTCACCGAGTCGGTGCCCCGTTTGTGCCGTGGACCTCGTATTTGAAGCCTGGCATGTGTCGCTCGTTTGCTCGCTCGATGTTGGTGGGAAGCGCAGCGTCTCATGCGGCACGGAAACCTTTTATATAAATATAAATATTTCAACGGGACATGGTCAGTGGATTAACACCAATAGGATCCTCTGAACACAAGCCATAGAAGACGAAGAGAAAAAAAAGTCTAAATCCCGCTGATGCAGCCTAGGCGGGTCGATAGATGCAGATTGATCTTCCTAAAACCAGAGAATGAGAGTTCTCTTTCCCCCCCTCCAAAAAAAGTATCGTCAAAATAAATCGCTGCCGAGTTATACGACCAACAGAAGCAGAAGCTTTGACAATTGCTTAGTAGATCCGATGAAATTTTTATGCAAACCGCTTCCTTGCATTGAACAACTTTATTCGAGAAGCAACTGCTTCCCGTAGCTCGCTTCTTGACTCTTGGGTGGGTTTATTTCCCCATTTTCCGCAGTGTATGTAGCATGTGTAAGCAAGGCCAAGCAGACTTTCCATTTTCGGTTTCCCTTATAACCTAGAGGCCGCTGTTTCCGGATTCGTCGCCATCGTGTTCCTTCTTTTCCCTTTTGCTTCCCGGCCTTCTCTTTTACTAATTTTTTTTTCTCTCTGGAGTCCTTTTGTGTTTGATCCGGTTTTTTAGCCGTTCATGTCATGTCCATTCTTTCCAACAAACTCACACTCGCTAACCTTGAAAATAGTGTTGATAGGCAAACCCAAGCCTAATAATATTCCTGCCCATCCATTCATTTTATACTTTGAGTAAATTTGGTAATCCTCAATCCTCCCACATTCTTAATCCTTACTTTTCCTTCTTCCTCTTCCTCTCTTCCATCATCCATCCATTGGCCATCGCAAACGCAAAACGCAACCAACGCACGATCACATCCAATTGAAGCCAATACGACTTTTACTTGAACCTGGGCTTGGCTCTGTCTTCTCCATCTATCTTTGTCCGCCATCTTCTTAATCTGTTCGTATCCTAGCTTCGCATCAAGCCCCCCCCCCCCCGACCAGCCTAACTCCCACTCGAGGAACGCAACGCACCTAAAAAACCACCCATCTGCTTGTTTAATACCACTTGAGCTGGAAAAAAAAACTCGGTGCCTTTACGTCTTCTTGGTACTTGTTTCCGGGTAATTGTTGAAATTGTTCGCCCAAGTCGCATTCATCTTCAGACTGGCCGTCTCAAATCATCTTCGCCTGGTGCATCATTTCTTGATCTTTGTACCATCGAACGGTTGCGCCGCATCTGCCACACGGCGCCAATAACTATACCCTAATTCCTAATCCGAATCGCCTAGTCTGTTAGTCTGTCATCCCCGCAGACTCGAACCATCAATCGCTACCTCGTGTGGATTTCTACCTTTCCATCTCCGAACATCAGTGTCACACGACATACTTCTTCAACATCAGAGGCCAAACCAACAAAGCTTCTCCAGACTCAACAAGCTCCGACTATACTTAATTATATCAATATTTCAACATCAATCTAAGGAACCTCTACTTGCGAGCCTATATAACCGATCAAATCTCCCCATAAACTTTCGTTTCCTATAATACATAATCAGCCAATATGGGTAGGTCCACTCAGCCACGGGTCACCCCAATCACATGAATTCCGAGTTAACATATCTCAAGCCGCTTCCACAACACTTATCCCCTTTGAGCAATTCCCAGAGTGTGTCTACTCTTGTGGCGCTCTTTACGATGCCAACGGTGCCTGTGTGCCACCCGGTTTGGGGCACACCGCGCCCGCCTACGCCTACACGCAATGTTTCTGTATGGATACCCGTCTGGCTGGGTTCTCCACCGGCTACACAGGCGTTTGCGATACCGCTTGCGTAGGTACTGAGACTGCGCTTGAGTCTGTCCATGAGTGGTTTACTTCAGTCTGTTCCATCACCGCCAAGAGTACCAGCACCACCACCAATAGTGCCGCGCCCACCTCAACGAGTACGAAACACCACAAGGTCTATGATACTTGGTAAGTCTCACAGTCTTCTTAAGTTTCCGTTATACCTCCCACTGACACCCACCACAGGATCGAAGGTCACTGGCGCTGGGTCGTAGCAATCGTCGTCGTCATCTGTCTCATTATTGGCTCCTGGATCGGCGCTTGCATCTGGCGCCGGCGGTATCTCCGTAAGAAGGACCGCATGTACGAGCTGGGCAAAGGCATCCCGTCGAGAAACTTTGTCGGCCAGGACCCTAGAGATGTCGCCAATATTCCACAAAGTGCCTCTGCGGCAGAAAAAAAGGCTAGAAAGTGGACGGTGCGCGAACGGACATGAGTTTTATGTCGCATGCACGCCATGGCTTCTCAGTTACGTCTCGATTATCTCGGTGCTGTGATGGATCCAGTATGAGGAAGACAAGCATCGATCACCATAGTGGTTCGCGGGCTCAGATCCTCTTTTTTGTGTTTTGCATTGATATGATTTATCGGTTTTACGGCGTTATAATTGGTTGGTTGGGTGTTTTGTTTTGTTTTTATTTTTATTGTTCGTTCGGGACTGTGGCCATACATATATGTACGTCACTTCCGGTCATCTGGTGATGAGATACAGGGCTCGGTATTGCCGAGTAGACCCAGGCGACCGGCGATAGTGGAAGGCACTTGTTACGAGGCTATTCTTTGTATAAAGCCTATAGGAGAATGGGAAAGTGACGGAAGCGCATATGCGGCTCGCAGTTTGGTAATGATGCCCTATGCTTGGTTTTTGATATAGACGTTACCAGTATCAAAAAAGTATATTTATAGAAATCGGAATACGTATGCTACATGCACTGTGCCAATAACTAAAAGAATAAAAGGATTGGGGACTTGCTAACTAATTAGATAAATTAAAATAGATCTTCAATCATGAGAACTAACATAACCAACTCGCTACTTTCAACACACGACACCTCGACTTATCTATCTACTTCGCCGCCGCCAACTCCAACCCCTCCTTCTCATACTTGGCCGCATCCATATACAAATCAATTAAGCAACTCGCCGACCAAGCCTGCGTCGGACAACTATCCTCGCAAAACGCTCCGTCCTTCTGCGTCAACTCGGCCAACCCCGCCCATGGACTCTCCTTAATCATCTTCTTGCACCCCTCCAATCTCCGCGTCACCTGCTGGAACGCCTCGATGCGCCCGGCTGCATCCGACTTGTCACGCCGCTGCAAATCAAAGTGGAGAAGTGCGCGGAGGAAGAAGCCAGTTGGCCACAGCCATTCGGGGCCCTGGTGGTAGTTGCGGCCCTTGGCGGTGGCAAAATCGGTGCTGTCTTGACCGTTGATGTAGTATGGGCGATAGTTGAGGTCGGCGGGGTCGAGGGTGGCCATACCGGTGGGGCCGCGGAGGGTGGAGTCGACAATGAGGAGGGCAGTGAAGGCATGGGTAGGGTTGAAGAGGTCAGGGGCGACGCACATGGCGATGGGGAAGTTGGGGCGGAGTTGGTAGTCTTCGTACTCTTTGCCAGAACGGTATAGGTCCTTGTAGATGCCACGGCGATTCAGCACATTAGGATTGATGTCATAGGAGCTATCGTCGGAGGCAGATGTGGGCACATAGTAGCAGCGTTCAAAGTTCTTCTTGATGAGGCTTGCCCAGTCTGCATAGCTGATGGTGCTGCCATCTTGACGTTTGACAACGTCTGAGGAGAACTTGTAGCTACCTGAGGTCTGCAGTCCGGAAACCCACTTCAAGGTGCTGTAAAGCATACCGATAATCTCAACAGCAGCGCCATCACGAGGAGTGCCAGGTACACCTTTGCTCTTGGCTTTTTCACTCTCTCCCATCTTGTCCATCCAAGTGCCACAGTTGTACTGGTTTCCACCAAAGATGAACCCGTTGGTCCAGTCGACATTGATGTCAATGTTGAAGCCTTCATCTGACATCTGCGAATCGATGGCAGGTCCGGCATTGGCTTCCCGGAAAGACATGCCGGCAGCATGACGAGCCAAGGCCTCCTCAATTATCTCACCAACAGTGCTTTCCTTGGAGTATGCCCGCGGATCGTCCACTGAGAACCATGTGTCGTCATACGGCAGGAAGCGACGGGACACTTTCTCATTGAGAATTTTGAGGCCATCCGGAGCCATCTTGGTGTAATCCTGGATGCACTGCAAGAAGAACCAAATCGAGTCACGGGAGTTGTAACGAGGAGCACCGCCACTGCCCAGCAGATTGGGGATCATGCCGTGCTTCAGGACACTACCAAAAGCCTTAATGTGTTCCTTGGCTTCTTCGTAGCGACCAGTGCCGAGATACAGACCACGCAGAGATATCATCACATCACGACCCCAGCAACGAGCCCACTCGACGGCAAAATGAGGAAGACCAGCAGCCAGCGAAGGGACCAGCCTGTCGGGATACAATGACGCAGAGGGGACTATCCCCGTCTCCTGGACACTCACCATGGCCAGGCTCTGCATGAACCACTGGCCGTTCTGGACCACGGGAGACATGAGCTGTAAGGCACGATCCCAAGCAGCACGGTAGGCAGTGCGGATAGTCAGGGCAAAGTATCGCGGGATCAGGAAGCTGGGGATACCTCGCAGAGCATCGAAGCGCGCCTTGAGCCAAGCAGCAGGCTTCGCCAGACGTTCGCAGCCCTCGATTTTTGAGCGACGCTCCAGACGACCGACAGTGTAGTCCAGAGCCCACAAGCCATCGCGGAGATTCTGGCACAGGGCATGAGCCAGGTTGTTGTCTCGAATGATATCCTTGAGGATACTCCACCAGCCCTGAAGACCAGCAAAGACAATCTTTCCATGGCCCGGGACATCGTAGTTGTCGTCTTGGCCGTTACTGGTGGACCGTTCCTCGGCCTCGCAGCGGTAAAGCAGGAAGTTGAGATCGATGAGGTCGAGTTCGGCAAAGGCTACTGTAGAGTCACTGGTTACAAAGATGTCCAGGCCAGTAGCGTGCTCGACAGAAGGGATCCAGGTCTCAAACAGAGCAATGCTGCCAGGGGGAAATTTGCCCTGAATAGTGATAAAGGTATCATCATCTCGGATATCCAGCTTGATGCTGTCAATGTCTTTGACCTCACTGGGCAGTCCACGTAGATGGGTCTTATCCTCAAGAACAGATTTGACCGTTTCTTTCGCTGTATCCACCGTGAGAGACCAACTCCCAAGCAACTTGGCCTTGGTCCCAGTAAGATGGACAGTGTTGAACTGGCCGTTGTCCGTTCCATATCCCGGGAAGGCAGTGTGGGCGACCAAGAAGTATCCCTTGCGAGTCTTTGGGTGCACACGATGCACAGTAACATATTGATCTTCATGATGGACATGCGTTTCATCGTATCCCTCTTTGCCCATCTGAGTGTGAATTTGGTTCAGAAGCTTCTTGATGCCAGCAATCCCGTTCTTTCCGGCGCCAATGGGCACAGTATCGGAAGACGAAGCTTCTGAGACGTACAAGCGGGTTTCGCTGACAAGGTTAATGATCTTGGGGTAGATTTCATCGTAGCCCATGACACTTCCCGACGCACTGGCACACAAACTGACAAGAGCTGCATTGGGCAGAGTATCACGAGCGTCACGTTTTTGATAAGGAGTCTCGTTGTCGTGCGTGCAGTCCATAAACAAGGCTTGGACCGGAACGGGCTTGATGTTGCGAATAACTTCATGAGATGTGCCGGACAGAGAGCGGCTGTGGCCCTCACCGGACTTGGCTTCGGACCAAGTGATGTCGTCACGTTCGAAACTACCAATAGGCCGACCGCCATGACGGTGAACAAGGCGACTCAGCTCACCAGTACTCCAAGCCTGCATGGCCTCGCGAATCAAGGAGCTAAGACCAAGACGTTTGACAAAGACGTAATCAGTCTCTTCGGATCCTGAGAACAGCTCGGCGACAACGTAGACATTTGGTCTAACACGACGAGCCTCATCCAAGATATGTTCAGCCACATGCATAGGGGTTGAGTGGCAGTTGTCGATACGAAGACCGGCGAAATGCTTGGCCAGCACACGTACATACTTGGTCATGCGATTCCACAGATAAGGACTGTCCTGAGCGCCTGATCCGTATCGCAACTTGACACAGTCACCCCAAACAATAACCTTGCGATGGAGATAGCATCGAGACTTAGGACCAGCGTTGTCAATCAAAGCGTTGCCTCCCCATACCCACCCGTTATTAACAAGGGCAAGATCCTCTTCGTTATGCTTCGCAGTGACGTCATTTTTGGGTAGACGAGTGAAGTACGTCTCAATGAGGGGGTTTTCCTTGGTGATGGCACCGACCTTGGGTCCATGGTCATCCAACCGCATGTATTTGATGCGGTTGTGAAGCTGTTCCAGAATCACGGCAACCTCATCATCGTACTCTTTATACAGGGGCACATTGACGACATCCAAGATCTTGAAGATCTTAATCTCAGCGTCTGCAGCGCTAATCTTTCCTTCTGCAAAGCTTCCGACTAACACGTTGAGCAGACCAGCAGCCGTCTTGGGATCCACCTGGCGTCTATAACGTCCACCCATGCGGTCAAAACCATGAGCACCATAGTCTTTCAGATACGCAGCTTGCTCTTCAATGGTTGCAGAAGTCAACTTGCTAGTCTCAACTCCATCCGGGAAGCTGACATCACCAGCCGTCCACGCCTTCAAAGCAGCTGCAGTATCATGTTTGATATCTAGAGTGTAGTACTCCCACAGACGCAACTCTGCAACAACATCCTTCTTGATTGCAATCATAATCTCAGCCAAGTCGGCCTCGTCCTTGAGCTCCACGGGTAATTTCTTCTCGGTTAGTTGATCACTAAGCTCCAAGAGCTTGCTGTCCAGTTCATACGCAGACTGTAGCCAGGGTGCAGTTGTCATGTTGTAACCTGCTTCGGGATGTTCTTGCAGCCACTGACTGTTGTGGGCTGTGTGGTTCAAGACCACATCTGTCAAACTCAAAAGGCCATGTTTCTTCTCTAGAGTCTCCACCAGTGTAGCAATGTCTGATTCACCGTTGGGGAAGAATTCGGGATCCCAGCCAAGTTGGTCGTACAAACTGTAGGGCGAATTTGATGATCCGCGTACTTGGAGAGGCGTGAAGTGGACCATGTTGTAGCCCCGCTCTGAGATACCGTGGAAGTGGGCATCCCAGTCAGTGGGGTACTTGCCCATGAATTTGGATAATACAGAAAAGACTGAAAGCCCAGGCAGTGGGAGAGGGTCTTTGTTGATCGTCAAGAAGGGTGCAACATCAATGTAGTACAGGTCTGTCTTTCTGGAAAGATCCGAGGTATTGGAAGTGTGAGACAATGATGGGAGCTCGTCGTAGGTGATGTAGTAGGCATAAGCACCAGCTTCATACACAGTAATGTCAATCTCAATGTTCTTGGAGAAGTTTGGTACAAGTCTAGATAGTAGTCAGATTGGATGTCTTTCCATAGAGCACAAGGTTTATTTTGAGAGCTAACGACTCACTGGTACTGATGGAACTTGTCACGTCTGAATTCTGCACCCTTGTCCGGGATATTCACCCATAGACTGCCATTGCGGCACATGGAAGAGATTCCTTCAATCGAGAACCTCACGACAAATGGATCGGCAGTTGGCGGAGCGATATAAATATATTGGCCAGCAATATCCGGGGATCCATCATCGTTGATGGGGAGGAGATAGATCTCGCTTGATGGGGAAAAAGTAGCAACCATGGTGACCGTAGACGCCAATATCGGCGTTTTGATGGTAGAGGTTGAAGATATGATGAGTATGCTCAATCTATAAGTAGCCCTAGTGATAAGGCTTATCCGATAACTATGTGTGGCTTGTATAGTCTATCGTGAGATATCTCAGAACCGGAAGTCGGCAGAGGGCCAGTCACGTTTAGACACAGCGATAGATTCCGGATGAACAATAACAAGGTCCAGTGCAATAATTTAGATGGGTTGTGTCCAATTATCTTTGGGTGGATCAACACAGAAACCGAGAAGGGAAATGATTTTAGTGACCACACAGCTGAGAAAAAAAACTTGAAGGCCTTTGTTAGAAGCGTAATTACCCTGAATGACAAAATAATAGCAGACTTTATCCGGCAGGGAAGACTAGGCAGTGACGATAGACAATGTACCGTAAGCGGAAGGCTATGATTCGGTTGATGGTACAAGAGACAGGATATATCCAAAAGAAAATCACGCGCCAAACGGGACAAAGGAGTATAGAGATTTTGAAGATGGTTGAAATGAATTCAACAAAAGTATACCAGATGCCAATTTATTCTGCAATGAGATTGAAAACAAATGATATCAATCACACCTCTCAGAGGTTACTTGGGAAAAGAGAAAAAGAAGAACGAGTAAAGAAACTTCCGATAGTCAATTTGCAACATCCAAATCGTCCTATCGTCTACCTTTTAACATATCCATCCAACCCCTTCATTTCTTGAACCTCTCCATCATCAGTCTATACAACAACCTGCAAGTGCAACCACAATCGCGACAAAACTACGTATCAACTTACTACATTCGGCTCTCTACTGCCAACACAAGGCTTATGCGCATTCGCCTAACCATCTCGATCCCCACCGATTCCACGCCAGAGCCTAACAATGCCACGATATAAGGTCTGTCAATCCATTCTTCCATCTACTCATCCGATTAATCGGTACATAGATACCCAAGCATCGCAGCACCTATTTGAAAATTACCGCAAAATCCTGAGGTCTGATATGCGAGTACATGTCAATACAATATAGATTGTCTGTCTTCATTTTGATACGAGCTTGAGCTATTGAATATCACGATTCATCATATATCATATGTTCCATCACTACATGTAACTTTCCCCCACCATTGTCTGGAACTCCACCTCCCGCTCCTCACCCCAGTCCAACCTGGCAGCCATGCATCAAGCATGCATCTACTACTGCCCCTCCCCCGCTTTGAGCCGCTCCCTGCAATGGCCATGGCCAATGGCCCAATTGGCTTTTTTAGGATACGCATTGGTTTCAGTCTAGCTAGCTGCTTGTCTTCTTGGTACATTTCCGTTTGTTTGACAGCTAAGTTGCTGTTGTGATCCATGGTGGACGTGATGTATATCGCTCGAGATAGATTGCATGATGGCATGATGAGCCTATTGTTTCAATCGAGTCTTGATGTTGATGTCAAGTTGCTCTCATCATTTTTAGGGAGCTGCATCATTGCTGCATTGAGACAAAAATGGTTGATTTAATGGCGGAAATCACATGCGATATTCTTGATCTATCATAAAAAGAGGCAGATCTAGATTTCCTTTGCCGACATGATTGCAGTCGATTGGGACAGGTTTTCGTCTTCTGTACAGCTGAACCCTAAACTACTATACCTAACAATAACGATGAATGATAAGCCTTGATTCAATCTTACACAAAGATAATTGTCCTCTAATTCTTCATGATGCAATTGTTCCATCGGCGGTCGGCATAACTCCAAAGCCGGCACCATACCTCGTCCGACGGATCTGGAAGCTCCGCTACAGGAAACAGGAGAAAATACACTCTGTAAGTATCCTATTTTGGAATATCTAATACCCTAACCCTACATGACGCCACACTTTTGAATCCAAGGAATGGGATAATGAACTACAGTTGGAGATAATTCTATTTACAACAACACACAGATTTGTCAGTGAACCAAAAAAACCCATTGGGAAAAGTTTCTCTTACACAAAAAGAAACACTTAGAACCGAGAAAACTAACCATTACAAGCCAGCAACAGCAGCAACAAGCAGCAACACAAGCCGCTCTGGCTGCTCACATGATCATGTCTTGTTCTTCTCAAGTGGCTGGAAACTTGAGAGCACTTGAGAGCACTTGAGAAACTTTGAGACAACTTTACCCATATCTCCCTACCTTGTCTGCATGGTGAATCAGCGGAGAGCCTCAAGAATGCCCCGGAAACTCCCCCAAACCCCAGAATCTCCACAACGTCTGATAATCTACATGGCTATGATACATATGTATATAGATTTTCGCTGGAAGGAAACTATGTAGATATTTTGTCTCCATTTTTTCTAGGAATCACTTCCCCAACATTTTACAATGTATCATGGGGGCGCAAACAAGGCTAAGTAAGGCACGACGGTAACAAACGGCTGGCTATTTTTGGCGGAAGAGACTTTTTGATGAGACATGGATCAGGTGCTTTTTTTAGTTGTCTCATTATTCCGGAGTATAGAAAGCGAAGGGAGGGAAGGGAGATTTTTGCTTTTGCTGTCCCAAGGAACCTCGGAGGACGGAGAGCTCGGATGTGAAAGACAACGTTGCCTTGTATTTTTAGTTACGAACATGTCGGTGAGAAGGCATATGTTGAAGGCTCGGTGAGAGGCTTGTTGCAGTATGCCAAGGTACCCAGTGAGAAACTATCGTGCTGCCATGACATGTTGTAGACAGAGAATAAAATGTGGAGTAGGTGCATTCAATCTTAGGTATCATGTTCATATTTAGATGACTGTAGCATGAATATGCCTAAACATCCTATTACCATGTTGTCTATCTCTTTCAAAAAAAGCCTGTTGTGCACCTGCCAGCTTTGATAAATATAATCATCTCTAAAAAGTCTTTGACAAGTCACACTTCACAATTCCTATTGGATTTGTGGTTACTAGATAGACTTTAACTACAAGAATCATTTTATTGATTATGTGATTTAATTGAGATTGTGTGTAGTTGCTTATTTGTTAAGATACCTAACTTCTAGTCAATATTATACTAACAACTCGATACTTTGTGTACTAGCTATTAGCCTTAATGACTGCATCCAAACATGCTTAATATGATTTAAATCAAGGCAGTGAGGAGGCCAAAAAATAGGCATGATACCCCTTTATTTAAGCCACTCAATAGTGGTTTTGGCAGTATGGATTTTGGCATTATCTTGCTGGAAATTCAGGATAGGAGTGCCGTTTGTTATAGCTCTCTCTAATAGAGGGATTAAATGCTCTCTAAGTGCCTTCTTATAGGAGATGGCTATAATTACTTTTTGGGGGATATAAAGTCCTTCTCCATTATATAGATAGTGGTCTTGAAACTATAACCAATCCCCCCCTAAATTATTATCATCTGGTAGGACTAGCCATAGCCCTATAGATTTATAAATTCAGGCCTGAACTTGTTATTAAGATGCCTAAACCCCCACTTAATAAGCATAGAATCTATACTTTGTATAGTATACTTATCAGTAAACAGAGTGTTCTAGGTTAGATTTTAGCATTAGTAGCAAGAACTAGACAAATAGAGGTATGGCAGGGAAAATAACAATAGGGCAATCAGATAGCATGATGTTGATATGAGAGCACACAAAGTTATTATATTACTGACCTGGATTAGTTCCTTAACCTTTTTATGCTACTCTAAAGTAAATGCAAGCCATTCTTATGTAACTTTCTTAGTAAGCATGATCCAGTTAATATAATGTTATTTGTGCTTATAGATCTCTAGCAAATGTTTTTTGAGAGTTGCTCTATACACCTTAACTAGTGCTTTCTATAACAACTCATTCCGCCCAATATAAAACTTAGCCTTATTGAGTTCCACTAGGGCATAAATATGGCAAGATTCAAGGTATTTCAGAGTCTTAGATCAAGGTGCTGAGTCCATAGCATATCAGCTTCTATACCACTTTATCAATTAAGTTGCTATTATCCATGCTATACTAAACTTATTGGCAAGCTTCTCATAAGTGACACTAACAGGGATACAGGGTTAAGCAATTGCCAAAGACTTTTTGCACCGAGTTTTATGTCCAATGACCAAACATCACCTGCCACGAACTTTCAGACGGCGCTCATGCAAGTCATAATCAACTTTTAGTCCCTTGACTCTTAAAAGCACTCACAAACACAGCACAATCACAATAGTTTATCACCACACTTTTGATACACCTCCAAATAACAAATGTTATTGACAATCTGCCTGCCAATTGCCAGGATTCCTTTTCCCTGCATGCTCTCGGACCACAACCAAACCTGCTATGGGAATTACTAGGTGCATGGCAAAATAATAGGTACTTGTAAAAACCAGAAAAAACAAGCCCTGGTCTTGGTTATAGTGCACTGGTAACTTTTGTGCTATAGTGGACTACATGTCTGTAGATTTGTCTCTTGCCCTGCAATTCCCTATAAGCCTAGAGTTATAATCTTATGTAAAATTCAAATGGACCGAGATATCGAAATTTTAGACTTTTTTTTTAAAAAAAAATGTATAAAGTATAGTAAATATTAATAACAAAGTCTTTTGAGAGGGAAATCAATAAATATATCTAATGGATAATTTAGTGAATCTAAATATAACCACTATTTTGCAATATCTGTTTTGGTTGGATCTATAAGAAATGTTGAAGTTATGAATTTTGAACGTATTTTTTGTATTTTTTTCCAGAATACAGCCCTAGGATAAACTGGCAAAAATGACATCATAGACTCAAAACACTATTTTTTTTTTGAATGCTTATAATTTGAGTTCTAGAGCTAATTATAAAATATAAACAGTATCCCCAAAATCCGCAGATGCAGAGCAATCCAATAATGCCCATTGCATCTTGTAAGTGTAGATATTCATCATTTTTTAGGCCTCTACTTTGACATGGGCTCATATTTTGTGACTTTTACAAGTACCTATCATTTTGCCATGTACAGCACATGGCAGATTTTGCCGCGCACCTAGTAATTCCCCCTACTATGCCGCTACACTGCTATACCACATATCTAGCAACCGCAATGGATCCTCTATAGTAAATATGTATATAGAATATATAGATAATTTGAGAACGTTCAAAAACACAAAATACAGGGCGCCACTTTGGGGTCGCCATGTCTGCATCTAGGGTTACAGCCAGCGTTCGTTTGGTCGTCGTGCGTCATTCGAGCCCCTCCCAACAAATAAAAATGGCCCAAGCGTATAAGAGTATCTAGGTCCCATTATCATCGCCATAGACCCAGTTTGGTCTGATTTGACCCTCTCTATTTACCATTGCCAACGGGGAACAAAAGGGAAGCTCGGGTAAAGACTATGTATGCCTTCTGCCCCCCAAGCAAACTTTGACATTCATTCCCGTCAATGGTGATGACGGCCGGAAGATGTGAAAAGAATCAATGTCTGGCTACTGGCTATTCCCGACGCAGCCAAATCCGATCCTGCCCCTTTGCCATACAAGGTTTAGGTCCCATCTTTGCAGGTGCCGTTAGCCAAAAAGAAAGAAATCAGTGGGCGATGGTGATGACGATGGCGATAACGGATGGATAAAGTGAAGCTCAGTAGTAAACATGTAAACATGTAGGCAATGAGCAACGACAATCAATTGAATCGAATCGAATTTTTCGAGCGCCCTGGGGTCTCTTTAGTCAGTGTCTTTAATCCTCCAACCACGACGGGGTGAGCGGCCACTTCGTACAAAATTGAGAAAAATCTTTTTTTTTCCTATGGCTTCTTTTTAATCTTTGCCACACAGGAGTAATCATGAACTTAATCAACTTCTTTTCATGATAAGCTGAGTTTTATTTCAGTTTTTTTGTTTCATTCACTATATATAATACATAAACAAAAGAGATAAACAAACATGAATCAATTATACGTCCTATAGTATAGTGTCCCTTAGTGTGGTGTTCTAGCCCCATATAGTTGTAGCAAAAAAAATCCGTTTTTTTTACCTGCAAAATGACAGGCGGTTGGGGTGACATGATTTTTTCAGTAGCACCCTTTGTTGTAAGGCTGTTAATAGCCCCACACGGAGCTTCACCCGGTATGCCCATGTTTCCATCCGTATGCGCCTCTTGATGCAAGAGTACGGTGATGCAAGTTCCAGACCAAGAGTATAGGTAACAATTCAACAGAAATCACATTGGTTCAAGCCAGTAACGAATGAACAAATAAATGATTGAAATTTGACGTATAACATTGGTCAATAAAGGTGAATTTTTTGTGAAATGATCACTTACGACTGTTACTATTTTTCTAGAGCGATAGCAAAGGTATCTTGTTCAAGAAACTAATGAAAAAAAAAAGCGAAAACAAATCATAAATCTGGTTCCAATCTCTATAGCAAAAGATGACGGTCTGTCACAAATTTTTCAAAAAAAAACGCCCATGTAAAACATATCCCATAACAAAAGCCTTTTACTCTCGATTCCCTGAGAGCCCAAGTGCCAATTCCTGTTGGCAGCTGGCATAGTTTAAAAAACAAAAAAGCAAATCAAGTCATAATAAGCGTCATCGAGATGTTTAGTTGTCAGAGACAAGATCGGGGATTTCATCAATGCTGTGCTTGCCCTCGAGAATACCAGCGACGGCAGTGAAGAGAGGGTACTCGGCCTCAAGGCCACGGGTCTTGAGGAAAGACTGGACTTCATGAGCGGTTGAGGTGCCCTGGAGTATCTGGCCGTTGAGCTCACGAGCCTCAATCTCGGCGACAGTCTTGCCCTCAGCAACAGCCATCTTGGCGCAGCGGAAGTTGCGGCCACCGCAGCAAGAGGTGATCAGGTCAGCCACACCGGCAGATTCATCGGTAAACGTCGCACGCTCAGCAGTGGAGAAGAAGGCTCTACCGAACTTCACCATTTCAAGCAAGCCGACGCGCATGATGGCGGCCTTGGCATTATCACCCCAGCCACGGCCCTCGACGAAACCAGCAGCAAGGGCAACAACATTCTTCAGAGCACCAGCAAGCGAGACACCGGCAACGTCAGACACAACGCGGACGTGGAAGTAGTTGCGGTGGAACAGGCGCTTGAAAGTAGTCTGATCAATAGGAGCGTACTCGGAGGGGATGGGAGTAAGCTGGACAGTAGACTTCTTGCCAGTGGCATCCCGGTGGACAATATCGTCAAGAGGAGTGGGAGACCCAGAGCGAGAAGTCTGGCGGGAAGCAACATCAATCTGAGGAGGATCGTAAGCGATAGTAGTCTCGGACCACTTCTCGCGGGCAATCTCAGAAGCAAGGTTGGCACCAGAAAGAGCACCGCAGTATATGTTCAAGCCCTTGCCAATAGTCTCAGAGAACAGGTGGATACCATCGTCAGTGACATTGACACCCTTGATGCAGGAGATACCACGGGCGAAGGGAAGGATGTAACCAGTCAGGTCACGGCAGGCCTTGGCGATGAACTGGTGGGGAAGGTTGAAGATGAGGATGGTAGAGTCCTTGACGGCGTCCTGGACGGAAGGGTTGGCGATCAGATTCTCGGGGAGCTTGACACCAGGAAGGTATTTGACGTTCTCGTGGTGAGTATTGATGATCTCGGTGAGCTTCTGAGGCTTGTCACCAATCTTCTCGTCGTAGTAGGCACTCTCCTTAGGCAAAGTGATGTTCTCCTCGTACACCCACATCTGAACGTCTCTCTCAAAAAGGTCTGGGAACTCAGCGCAGTTCTCAGCAACTATCTTGGCAATGGTGCAGCCCCTACAAGACGATATGTGTTAGTAAGCGTTGTAATTGAGGATAGATAGGGTTTCTCCGATATGCACCGCCCGTGCATGTGCACGTGGGCATGATGTAATGGCGGGCACCACGACAACATATCAGATCGTGTAAAGAAGTTTGAAACTTACCAGTTGCCGGAACCGACGACGGTGACCTTGTGCTTCTTCTCGACAAGGCTGGAAGTAGTCATCTTGGCGGCTTGTGTTGTCTTAGGATATATGTAGCAAAAGGAACGTGGTCGTGTGTGATAACAACGAATGTATAAGTTGTTATATATATAAGGAATGTAATGAGGAACCGAATATATCAATGATGATTGTTTCAAGACCACTTTGTTAGTTGTTTTGAGTAAAGAAGATGAATGGATGATGATCATGGGAACAAAGATCTTGATGAATTGAGGGGGGATTGGTGCCCTTATATGTTGAAGATGTCAAGAGGCAAGAGTCAAGTAAAGGCTAGGATGGTACTTGACAAGGTAAAATTGATGTTGCCAAAGTTATCTTGAGACAAGACAGAGAGAGGTACAGAGGTGTGTAGACAGTTTTCTCTCCCCCGAAAAAAACCCCACCCTCGCTGGCGTCACTGACCTGTAAAAGCTGTATGGGGTCAATGTGTCAACGATAACGCCTCCCCTTCGTTATCCACACCCCCGTCATTCAAAAATGTGGACCCCACTAGTGCCACAAGTGGCAAAATGGCACACACCAGAAGCAGCTATTAGCACAGCCCGAGATTCCCCTTTGGGAGCCGGACCTAGTGCCAAAATATACATCCGCTCCTGGGATTGACAGACCTGGCAAGACTCCCGTCTTTTTCCTCGGTCGCTCGTCACCGGCACTCTCCTAGGGCCCCTCTGCCCCGGTCCGACTGGCCCACTTCGCCTGGGCTGTGTTCCCATCAACCTTGCACGATTTCGTCATCCAAAAACTGTAGGGTCAAAATAACAAGTACATACAACCACACCATCGCGGCTACCCTGGAATCCTGCAGCTTATTCTGGGGCTTCGCAGAGGGTTAAGGATGAGGCTAAGTGGGAACGCCGCTCAGCTACTGGTAGTATCATTCTTGGTATCTTATCAATTCTAACTGCAACCCCGAGGCTTTTGTCGGGCCAAGTCTGCATTCTGGTGAGCATAACCGCTGCAAATTTTTCGGCTCAGTGATCAACGTTGTGAGTTGATGGAAGCTGGGAGTACATGCAACTAGTTCCCTATGTACACTGGCTGGCGTAATGCATACTTCATCACGCATAAATGACGCCTTGGTGTACTTGGGTAGAAAGTACCTATCTACTTTCTAGAGCTCCTGAGAGCCGCACTTGACTCGTACCTTTTGTAAAGTGCCGCGGAGATGTTGGTTGTGTCTTACCCACTGTATCAAAGTTGTGTATCATTCTTCACATCCAGATTCGACAACTCCGACATCCTGCATATATCCGTCCTGTAGGGTCAATGTTTCCAATGTGAGATTTGCGCCATATCACATCCTACCCATCTCTACGTCCGCCAACACATTTTTGATGTCAACATCGAGTCTTGTTTCTTAGACATTCACATATGTGCAAGATAATGATTTCTTTTTTGTCAGCACTTTTGCCACCGCGACACCGTCTTTTTTTTTGTTTGGTGTTTGCCTATGAATCTCGCTTCTCATGTACAATTCAAGAAAGGATCGCGCTGTAAACATTTATTTAGTGTTTCGAACTAAGCAAAGAGCGCTAACGCTATATGGACCCGGTACGTCCCTGACGACATGAATGATTGATATGACGGGCCAAATGTCACCAAGTCTCTGGATACAGAACAAAATAAGCTATACATATCAATAATTAGAAACACCGGTATCCACTCAGATTCAGACACGCAGGCCTAACATATAACAGTGTACACACGAACGGGCCCAGCGGGATTGAGGGGAAACGTCGTCTACCCCTCAGTTGGATCCTTGGGACAGCGTCATAGATCTCAGATCCATTCTGTTGTTGGGAATCTCCCTGTTCCTTAGCGTTTCCTAAGATACATATCATCATTTTCCGGGTTGAAACATCGTCATCGACCTCTCTTCTTCTGGCAGTTCTCTCTCATTATCGTCCTCTCTTTCTTCCATTAACTATTCACCCGAGGATTGCATCCTGGCCACATGGTGGGGAAGAAGCTAAGACTCTCCCGGAGTCCCCTGGTGTTTCTGACTTTTGACATTGGCCGTATGATTCTATGTCATGGCATAGCTGGTTAAGATCTCGGCTGGTTCTCCTCTTCACTTTAAGCCGCAAGGTGCTTTGATAATGAAACTTGATTGATAATGTTATCATCAAATAATATTTTCTCTATCTGACGTCTTTGTCCACCCAGTCGGCGGTAGCTTGACATGGACCCATAAAAGTCATACACTGCACTATACTTGACCCCCGTTCAGACCCTTTCATTTCAAGTTTGAACGCATTCCTCTGTTTTGACAGCAGACTTGTGGACAGACAACCCTGTAGTGAGGAGTAACGTATGAACTTGTAACATAAACCGAGAGACATGTATTTGTATCTGTAAATGTTTATTTTGTTTGACAAACTCCCCCGCTCCGCTCCGACTGTTCCAGGAACCATTTTTGCGTAGTTGAGAAGCGGGGGTTCCACTATATGCGCCTGGCAATGAATACTCTTACGCTGATCTGCTTTTCAGCGTACATCAATTAGTAACGGCATGATTTATACTACAATGGCTCATACACCAGATGTTGGCTCCATTGATCGGACAATAATTGCAGACAATACTTTTGTCATGTTACGACGATAACTTTCACCGATCTTTTTTAGTGTCGTCAACAATCAGTAGCAAATTTTTGAATACACTAAGAATTGCTCTTGGCACACTAGAAACCTAAATGCTTACTTTTGTATGACTACATATGTACAAAATTGATTCTTCTGTTAGTGAGTTGCCGATAAAGCTCCCCGCCGCTCTGTTAGATACACACCCGATAGCCTCAATTTTTCATCGCTCAGCGTAGGTCTCACGGCGTTCTTAACAAGCAAGGCCCCTCTCTTGGCCTATGTCTAATGTCTTGTGGTCTGCAGCGGAGAAGCCTACCACCGCAGCCGTTACGAACTCCTCTCCAATCTGTCCACTTGTATCCCTTCATCTAACCATCCCTGATCTTGTGGGTCGGTCTGGTACGGCTAGCGGTGATGTGGTTGATGGGCGGTGGCCCGCCGGGGAGTGATACTGTGTGAATACATTTGGCCCCCATGGTGTTGTCGGGATACGGAAGTGGGGCCCGCGTCTGAGTGGAAAATCCTATACTCTTGAACACGACTTCTTGTGTCGAAATTGGGAAAGGGTGTTAACAGTTGGTCAACACATGGCGTGCAGGTCCGCCTGCAGGAAAAAGGACCTCATTACTGTATCTTTCATCGTGATCTCAAACGCCCGCTCAGCCAAAGAGTGGCATGTCTGCATGTAGATTGTGTATATATAGTTTTGGTACGGCTCTGATGTCATGATCCTGATGCATATACAATTGACAGACAATTGAGATCCTAAGCTGAGATTTACAAATACACAGGATCCCAGTCAAAATCTTTGTTTATTCATAGATATGAAAGGAGTGTATGATATCTAATTTTATGGCAAACTTCGAGTAGAGCAGTTAATTCAGTTGCAATGGGTTTATCAACCATCGGAATGTACTGCGTATGGTTACTGTAGCTTCTTCACCTGTGCCCACCCACTTCTCCTCTCAAAGTCAATTGAGTCTAGATATTTACAGACTGGCCCCGCTCAGTCTCATTCTCATTGACAATTCACACATGTTACATGTCACTGATATCGACGGCTATGGTGTCACCTAGTTGATGCAGCTCACGCAACCTCCTCAACAACGCATCTGAATCCCGCATGTTGGCCCCCCTCTTTGACTAGTAGTCTTCGATATAGCACATCGATTTTTTCCGCTAGATGCGGTATAAACAAAAACATTAAATAACTAATTAGCTGTTTATTCTAAATAAATATTTACATACATACAGAAACCTTATCACAGCCTCATTTCTCCTATCACCGTTATTACCCACTGTTATCTCCCAAACCTTGCCAACCGCTCCATTGCCGCCTCCTCCCGAAAATCCCCCCCCTTAAGCTAGCAGCGGTAACTTCTCATCCGCGATATGGCTGTTTGCAAGCACCTTTTCCTCAAAGAACAATGGTTCTTTGGTAGATTCGGCCGAGATATTTCGTTCACCATCACCAAAAAGCGGTTTCATGATGTAATCGTAGGCAAACCAAACCAAGTTGAACCCGCAATAGAAGATGGGCGTCATCCAACTAGGGTATCTTCCCTTCTCATCTACCACTGCATTTCCTACAGTAAACAACAGAAACACTGCCGGCAATATCGTCACAATGGTGACAAGCCGTCCAATTCGTTGGCGGAACGTTGTGATCGTGTACGGCTGTAGAGACTGCAGGTACTCCTGGTACGCCTCGGGCAACTCGTTTTCCCCTGCACCCACAACAATAAGGTCCAGGTAACGAGCACTGGCCTGTGCATACTCCCGATTTGGTCTCTTGTGGGGAGTTGACAGGCGGAGCCACGATCTGGTAAGCCAGCTCACCACCCGTTTGAGCAGTGGTTTACTGGAATCCGGCTCGGCCGGACTCTCAGCGTCCTCCTGTGTTGCGTTTGCTGGGGTAGCCCTCTCTGGGGCCTTGTCAGTGTCACCGTCGGGGCCGTGGTTCAGTTGTCCAGGCTTGGGGACCTCGGGTGTGTCAGAGATATCAGGAACTTCTGGGAGGTGATCGGGGACATCCGGTTGGTACAACGTGTGGGCAATGAAGGGTCGTGGCACCGTAGGGTTAGGCCGTTCGGGAATGAATGCTTTCGGCGGTAGTGGGATACAAGACACCAGGATTTCCTTGTAACCAGTGCCGCCACCTTCTTTGGCTATGATCTTACCGTAATCCTCTTTTGTGATCTCATACACAGTTCCAATCAGCCCGTTTTTCCATCCAGGATTACTTAGTCCTTCAATAGACGGTAGAGACGGGTCTGGGTTAACTGGATTAGGCAAAGGGTCTTTAGGAATCTCTCGGAACGCAGTGTTCGCAAAGCATGGTTCCAAGTATGGAATACCAGGCAGATCAAATACCAGTCTTAGTGAGGGTACCATGACGTTGACTTTGGCCAGTGGAATGGCACCCTTCTGCTTGGTTATGATATGCCAGTTAAGGTTGGATCCAAAAGCGAGATAGAGTACAGTCTCAGATTTGTCTGATTGGGAGTTCGGCGGTTCGGTAGATAAAGCCCTCTCAGCCTGCGCCAGACGGGCATCGCTGATGCGCGGCAACAAAAACGTCATAGATCAGTATGACAGACGAGAAACGAGAAGATAAAGAATGATGTCAAATTAGGGTTAGATAATGAACAGGTGTTCATGTCACAATAGATGGTGCTATCTGGTAATAGATGACAACAGATGGCAACATCAGTTAGACATATTGCGATATCTGTACTTTAAATATCTGCAATCGGGCACACTGTTTCAACCGCGTAGTCTGAGGCTGCCCAAAGCTATCCCTGTAAGCCTCAATATTTTGGATTAGTAAGCGCCAATGATAAATCTTGGACTGGTAAAAGCTTTGTTCACCTCAAAGCAAAATCGTCCGACATCTATAGCAAGAGTAGCCACAATCGGACATAGAAGGAAACAATATATCCAAAGGCTGGCGTTTAAACTCCGACGGACACGGAAGCTTTTACTGCTGAATACCAATTGCTGGAATTCTCGGTGTGCCCAGGCACAATAGGCCGTCTGAAATTTTCTGTCTCAGGGGGTGTGATACTAAGGGTTTATTAATGTGTGACCAAAGCACAACCTTAACGGTGATCCATAAATTTGGATTAGATTGACAGATATCGTCACCCACTTAACCATTTTGAGCCCGAAAACAAGTCACCTGACCACATTGTGTTCCTGCAGTACTATGTCTCAAATCGGAGCCCGTTGGTCCCTTGCAGATTCTCTATGTGACCCATGAGATTACTCTAACACAATTTCAATTTTCCGAATGTGGAAATTTTACGTCTCTCAGGATGTATCTTTCGTAGGGAAGGTACCTACGTGGTCAATCTTGATGAGCCACAATTTTCATCATGTAGCTTCCTAAAAAGCTATCAAATGAATAAAGTGTACTTGTGGCGAAATATTTTCTTGACATATCTATGATATGTATCCATGAACTTCATTCTCCGGTCTAGTGTTGATATTAGACCAAAACTAAGATGCCATCCAATGCCCAAGCCACCAGAACCGATTCGATTCTGCAGGACGACTGTTCCAGCTTACCACCCATTGCACACGGAGGGGAGCCGACCGATATCTATGCTCGACTTGGTCTCCCCTCAGATGAGGCGATGGAGGAGTATGATCTCCTCCGGACCTCTACAGCGCCATCGGAAGCATTTCCATCTACTAATCCCACTGCAGAGATGAGAGGCTTTCTGTTCACCGATGTCGAAAGCTTCCATGCTGCAGAGGTCGATGACGAGGTCTCAAGTTCTCCACCAAATATAATGGAGACCTTTCCTGAGCTTTATACCGAACAGGGTCAAAGCCCTCGCCGACTGTCTTCGGCGCCGGGGCAATTCTTGGATGATATGTTGCCAAGCTCGATGGGCCTGGAACAAGATGATGAGTCTGACAGCCAAAAGACACGGCTTGTTCGAAACTCTAGCAGAGAAGTCGGGGAGATTCCTATAGCTTTACAAGCCCGTACGAAGGAAGAAGATATGGGCATTCCAGAGTCGGCAGATGGAGAGAATCAGTCCCCGAAAGATACACTGAAAATAAAGGACGCCGATAATAGCACCAAAAACTGGTACGTGGTTTGAGATTGCGATTTCATGGCACAAACTAATAATTTGGATGCCAGCACTGTCTTTCCCGATACACAATACCCAGATTCACCAGAATTATTATCGACAAAGCTGAAGCATCAGACGACACCTATGAGTGATAAGACTGAGAGGCCTAAGTATGGAACGAGGTGAGATAGTAGTCATGACACCTCAAGATCTGATTGTTGACTGACAATCCTCCGCCCAAACTCAGAAATCGCGCCAGAGAGCGCCAGAGACCTGTCACGAACTCTGCTAGTCATGAAAATGACATCGAACCCAAAATGACAAAAAAGCGACCTGACCCCAAAGAACCAAGAAATAACAAACGTGCCAGAAAGCAGAACCCGGAACGTCAAATTCCTCCGCTGCCAGAGTTTAATGGGAACGATACCGGGGTTGACTCCGAAGAGGGACGAGAGAAACAAGATAATTTTGCCAAAGATACTCTGTTGAAACCATCAATCGACAGACGAGATCACCGCCGTCGCAGCAGCTTCAAAGTTGCAGAAAATGGAAGCCCAATGGTTGAATACATGACTGATCCCAGTAGTCCGCAACCTGAGGGACGCCAGGAAAGGAGGAACCTGGTGCAGGCACCACCGATCCTGAATTCTGAAAAATCCTGTAGTGGATTTACACCTACTGGTGGTACTTGCGACAAAGACTTGACTTTCCAGAATCACCAACAGAAAGCCATACATACCACCTCACGGAAAGTCAACAAAACTGTAGCACCGTCTGTATCAAGAATTCGCGGCATGACCTGTTATGAAGCTATGACGGGAACGAAGTTCCAATATCAGATTCAGCCCCCTAAGGCTACGCTCGAAAGAAAGGACGCCCCGTTTCACTTAATGACCACGCATATTCCCGCCCGAAACCAGCTGGTATATGATGATTCTGAGGGAATGCTTATCAACCCACCCGTTACTTGTTCCAGACCGGAAATGCTGGGGAACTTTACCAACAATGATGACTCTTCAGCTTTGAGACGGAAGATTGCCTACCAGATATCCCAACGAGAAGCTCGACGGAGGTTGGAATCTCATCCTGACCAGATACTGACCGAAAAGAAATCTTCCGGCGCTACGACAGAACACATGGCAACTCAAAAATCTCCTATGACGGAGGCTGTTCAGCAGACTACATCAGTAAGTTGATTTTAAACAATATAGAGAAATTCTGGGTAGTGAGCAAAAGCATCTAACCACTAGACAGAGTATGATTGCATTCGTTGACAAGCAAAAGACAATAATCACCTCTGTAATTGAGGAATACAAAACAAGAACTCACGAGTTAGTTCGTCAGACCAAAGAGCTTCATTTGAGAGAAGCTGCTGAGATTCGTACCCGCCTCGAGAACAAGCATAAAAATTTCTTGACTATGTGCGATGAAGCATTGGCTCGTATAGAAGAAGCCAAGCGCAAAGTAATCCAGAAACCAACTAGTCAAACTATTCAGATCAACACACAGATGAAAAATTTGGAAAAGGTTCTACAAGTTGCGTTGCAAGGGATAGGCAAACTTCAAGATTCTGCGCATTCCAAGCAGAATCACTTATCTCAAAACGAACTCGCCGCCGAAATCAAGATGATCATTGATGCTCCTCAAAGTGGTAAAGCGGGAGATGGGAAATCGAGTAAAAAAAAGTTATGAATGTTGGAACTAGCTCGATGAATTGATCATTTAAAGTACAGCATCACATATGTTTCCAATATATATCCATGTTGTCATTAGTCTATAATGCTTCTGTTTATAATCACACGGAAGGCTACAGGAACAAACTGTATCTTAAAAGTGGAACCCTAAACTTTAGCACTTCCGCTCCACCGCGGCTGACATAATCATCACTGACGACATGCGAAGCTTCCATGCAGCTCATGATGGAAATTTCAACAAATTGTTTCTAGAACCTAAACCAACTATTTTCATAGTTTGTATATTATTTCACAATCACATCATTGGGAACCTTACTTTCTACCCAATTTCTGTCGAATTGACTTTTATTCCATTCTTGTTTATTCGCTTGCTGTCTAATCGCCACCCACTACTTTACGGAAACAAACACACTTCAATAGCCATGCTGTCGGCCACAACTACAACCCGCGTGACATCGCGCGCCCTCATGAGCGGCTTCACCATCACCCATCGTCCCTTCAGCCAAATCTCCCGCGCCCTCGTCGCCGCCCCGTCTTCGTCATCCACAACCGCCTCAAACTCGCAGTCCGCGGGATCGCAGCCGGTGCTGGACTGGAACACCTTTTTCAAGCTTCGCAAGGCACGCCGTCGGTGGCAACTTTTATTTAGTGGTATTGGGTCGATTACGGGAGGTACGGCAGGGGCTGTGGCGTTGGCTAATGGGGCGGCAGGGGATTTTTTGTACCAGGTGCCGTTGGATCCGATGATTTCGATGGGGTTGATTACGACTTCGACGATGACGTTGGGGTGGCTATTTGGTCCTGTTGTTGGGTCGGGGGTTTTTCATTTGTTAAACAGTAAGGCTATGCCTCAGTTTACTGCGGTATGTATTGCGGTGTGGTCTATCGTCGTGGAGGATGTTGCTAACAGTATTGATTTACAGAAAGAGAACAACTTCTTTGCTCGCATCAAGCGCAACCGTGTTGACCCTTCCTCTTCTTCGGCAGGAAACCCAGGTATGTTGCTCTTTTATTTATATTCCATCATACCTTGCCACTAACATGATTTGCCTTCTTCAGTTCCCGATTTCTACGGCGAGAAAATTAGTAGTGTCACCGGATACCGCCACTGGTTGAAGGATCAGCGTGCGTTTAACAAGAAGCGTACCAGTTTTGTTTAATTAATACCAATAATACATGAAAAATTACACCAATACAACATCAGTAAACTCAAAGGAATGGCATGCTACTGTCGATGTGCATGTTCCAGGCTTTCATGCCCCCTCTTATGTCGACTATTTCTCGTTGCCCTTCCATGTCTAGTCCAGCATCAAGAAGCTTCTGGACGACTACTTGTGAATCATCTCCTTGTCGGCAGACAACATAGAGCTTAAGATTGTTATGAATGGGCCCGCACGCTTGTGTGATGGTCTCGAGGGTAGTCTGGGGGTCTGACAATGATGATATTGGAATGCTGATGGCGTTTCTAAAAGAACCAACACTAAAGTGCTCAGGATCTCGTACGTCGATGAGAAGGTGTGGGTTTTCCCGTTCTAAGAGATACTGCTGGACATCGACCCTTTGTTCGGGTCGGAGAATCTCAACAGGGCGGGGCACACCGCAAAACTGTACGTAATCCATAGCGCCAGATGTCAAGGTCCACTGGTTAAGGGTGGATTCCGGGCCACAGGCGAAGCACTTTTGCTTTCGTCCTACCACTCGTATTGACCGGAATGGAGTGGAAGAGTTAGCCGTGAAAAGAAGCATACTTGGCTTCTCAAAAGACATGTCCTTTCTCAACTCGGCGTCCAAACCGCCACTCGTGATAGTCTTGATCGCCTCAAGAGCTTGCAGCACGCCTATGACGCCGACCACTGGCCCCAAGATGCCACCCTCGCCGCAGCTCACTATGGATTCGGGCGGGGAAGGTTTGGGGAAGACACATCTGTAACAAGGGCCCCCGGTGCGGTCGCCTTGAGGGGCGGGGGGATAGTTCATTACTATTAGTTGGCCGCAGAGCTTGAGGGCTGATGCGAAGATGAAGGGTTTTTGGAGGAGGACGCAGGCGTCGGAGACGAGGTAGCGAGAGGTGGGATGATCGGTGCAGTCTAGGACTAGGTCGTATTGGCCGATGATTTGAAGTGCAGATTCAGCGGTAAGATTGGCGGGGTGGGGGACATATTGGACATGGGGGTTTAGACTGAGAATCAATTGTTAACAAGTTGTCATAGTTTATGAGATGGGGGATGTACTTTTCAAGATAGCGGATGGCACTGTCGACCTTGAGCATGCCGACACGGCTGGTAGAGTGGGCAATTTGACGGTGTAAGTTAGACTCTTCAACTGTGTCTCCATCAGCTAGACCTAGAGTGCCGACTCCGGCTCCTGCAAGGTAGGCTGCTGCGGGACACCCAAGACCCCCGGCGCCAACGATCAGAACCTTGGCGTTCTTGAGACGCAGTTGTCCTGAGATGTTCGTGTTAGAAGTGACTTATACGAGAGTGAACTGTTATAGGTTGTCCGTTTTACCTTCTACAGCTATCTTTGGTACTACTATCTGGCGCCCATATCTTTCGTACTCAGCCAATGATAGTGGCCATGGCGACGTGAACTGTTTAGTTTGTTGCGCCTCTGCCTTTTTGATTTTGAGTTGTAGCTCATAGGCCTCAGTTTCCGCCTCACGAAGTCTCTTCTTTAGATATTCGATGTCTGAATCCGGTGTAGACATTTTCGTAGCATGACTCATTCATGACTGTTGCGCAAGAAAAGTTACAATGACGTCGCAGGATGAAGAACCCGGCACATTTTAGTTATACCAGATGTTGAGCTTATCTTGATAAGATAAGATAATGATCCCTGTCTATTATTAAATTTTGGACGTACAATCCTGTCCCGCTTTGCGATGCTAAGCGTCGACGTTGAGTCGGTGATCATTTTGAAAGCATTGAACATTGCCCATAAATTCCTATAAATCAGTCCTAGTTTCAGCATGGTAGGCGAGATTTTGTACACACTCTATCGCCACCTGGTTAACATATCCCTAGGCTCCAACGATCCCCAAGCTCTCGGCCAGCGAGCACCGCATGGCTCGCCTCCGCGGCGACATCCACAAGCACGCCCCCTACAAAGTCCACCGTGAAGACACCACCATCAGCGACTCCTTCGCCTCCTCCAAACGCGACAAACGCCAAATCAAATCTGCCTCCTTTGCCTCAAGAATTGTCAAGGCCAACACCAAACCCTCCCGCAACCAGACCCGCCGGTCGAAAAAGAAGCTCAAGACGACGCTGGATTCCCTGGTTGATGCGCTGCCGGAGTTGGATTCGGATGAGGAGGCGGGCAGGTCGAGTATGCGAACGGCCGATGGGAAGATTAGGCATAAGAGTTTGAAGAGTCGGCCGGGGGCGCTGAAGAGGAAGGAGAAGGTTGTTAGGACAGAGATGGAAAGGTTTGGGGCGAGTATGGCGCAGTTGGCGAGTGTGGTGGAGAGGAAGCCGGTGGAACAGGTGTTGCTGAAGCAGAAGTTGTCGAGGAAGCAGCAGAAAGCGCAGGGTCAACAGGGGGTGCAGACGCAGCCGCAGCCGGTGATTATGACGTCAACTTCTAACAGATGGGCGGCGTTGAGGGGGTTTATCGCTAATACCATGGAGCAGAATCCGGCGTTTACTGGTCAGTAAAGTGGAAGTTGCCAATCAGACTCCATAACCAGGGACTGAGACCTTGTGACTTGATCTGGTGCGTCCTTAGAGACTTGGTATAAGGGATTGCAGTTAGTAAATCTGGCTTTGTACATGAACCATCATTTTCATAGGCTGAAGTGGTTGTGACACTGCCATGAATTTGCCTCGAAATAACCTTGATACCCCAACAAAAGCTGCGCCATACAGTGATATACCCTGGTAATATGGGATATTCATCGAGCTACGCTTAACTGATAGGACGGGTCACTGGTAGTGACGGTTTGCCTGTGACTTTCTGATATTTACACTACGGCAGTATTTTCATTTCTACGCATGTATTGCCATCCCATACGTTACTATTTGCCATCTGGTAGGATATCCAATTATATACCAGCTTGTCAACGCGCAATACGTTCAACTCGTTTGCCCGCTTCGACCTAAGCTGCATGTCGATTCGTCTCAGGGGACAATGATAGACCACTGCATAATTCTGACAATCCTTCTAGCCTTAATTCTAATCTCAAGTAATCGACTTTCTACAGAAGTGGTCGAGTTGTTGTTGAGATCGCTTCTCCAATTGCCAACTTGGAACAATAATCGCCGGGGAACCCTTGATATTCCCATTTTAGGGTTTAATGTTAGTTTTTTTTCCAAGGCCAAGTCTAGGATTAGCACAGGTTGCTTTATAGCCAATTGAACAGAGCTGCTCAGCGCCTTCCCTAAGATCCATGAAATCTTCCTTGCAGCCTAAAAGCCCTTCCCCATCTTGAATCCTCAACCCGACAACTTTTTTTCCCACTTTGTCGCGATTAAGTTCGTGGCTTTTCCCCATGCTCAAATCCTGTGTTTATTTATAGCCTAGCTTTCGTTTGATTTCGGATTTCTTCTTTGTCCACTGTTGTGCCAGCCACTCACATCTTGAGGTCCTGGTTCAGTTTGGCGATTAAGATTGATCATCATCCACTACACTTGCTCTCTTGGCGGACCAGCGCTCTTTTTTTTCCCCAGCTTGTTTCACAGTTTGACTTTGACACTTGACGAATAAAAAAAAGTCTAAAATACTCGACTTATCACTCTTGTTAATTGCATCTTTGACTTTTTAACATATAACATTCACTTGGCCGACTCTTTTGCGGCTGTTTTTTTTTCTTCCGAAAACAAAAAAGAAATATAAAGAAAGAATAAAAAATTATACCCCGTCATCTTCCCACGTTTGGTACCGAACCCGCGACAACTTACGACCCCAGATTTGCCTTTTCCAAGTCCCAACCCGCGACACCCGGACGATCCTGTTTATCAACAGTCCCGAATACAACCCGACTCATTCAGACACGGCAGTCCCGCGACGAGACGAGCAATACCCGTTTGTACCTTTTTTTTTTCTCTTTCAGAGGGCCCTACGATGACTTTGCGATCAAAATTGGCCCGCCACTTTGGCGAAACTGTAAGAAGCTGCGCCTCCTATCATGAGTCCGAGTCAAGCCATGGTATCTGCCTAGTTGTTGTGGCTGCTGCGTGAGCCCGCAGCATATACAAATATATATGTAGATATACACATGGAACATCAATAAGTGTCTGCATTCCCAGCTTCGAACTCAGCCACCCTGATACCAGGGCATGCTTATGATATGGGTGGGGCCAGAGAAAGACATTGGTGGAAAATGGTCATGTTCCATTTAGAGCGACAACAATAAGATCAAGCATTCTTAGCTGGCTTGGAATGTTATTGCTATGAAGCTCTCGTATGGGGATATTGTTGCTAACCATAATGACCAACAGCTTTTACCGCATCAACCATACCTTTCCTGTAGGTGTCTTCTTCCAACTTTTGCCCTTATTTGGGTTGATTACAGTGAACTGACCATTTAATCTTACGTTTAGATTATGATATTCTTTGTAAGTGCTAAACTATATTAGTGTAACTTGCGCCGGCACTCTGTGTGTCATGCCATGGTCATGTACTAACCGACGGTAGTGACATACGAGGATGTCAAAGCTCTGCGAAATGACTGGCTGACTGACAATGTAAGTATACACGAACTCAAGATGCGATGATGTCACTATGTAAATGCTGACAGTAAGACAAGAACATTGCGTTTTGGGAAGAGTATATGGAGAGAGAACTTTTGCCGAAATACCCCAAGGCGCGTGTTGTGCTTCTGCGGCCGAGCATGGCCTTCTTGATGATGAAAGACCCGGACCTAAAGAGTGTGAAGTCGGCACTTCCCGACTTTAGCCGCGCATCTCACATCTTTCTGCCGATCAATGATGCGCGGAGTGTCAGCGTTGCGGAAGGTGGATCACATTGGTCGCTTTTGGTTGTCTCTATCCTTGACGGCGCAGCGTTCCACTACGACTCTCTTGGTAGATCCAACTTTTACGAGGCTCGTAGCTGCGCGCAGATTTTGGGGCGGCTGTTGAAGATACCAATCTCATTTTTGCATCTGAACGACACGCCACAGCAGGAGAACGGAAGTGATTGCGGGGTGTTTGTGTGCATGCTGATGCGCCACCTTCTGATTAAGAGACTGTTGTGTGCTGGTGCGCGAGAAAAGGTGTCGATGAGTCTTGCTGGCAAGATGGTTGATTCTCGGGGAGCGCGCAAGGAAATGCTACATATAATAGAACAGTTCCGCAAGGAGGGTGAACGGCGCAGATCGTAAGTTTGCTCGGGTGGATTTATGGAGACTTTTTTTATTATTCCTTTTGGATTTCATGTATACTAACTAACAGTGGTGATTAATACAAGTCTTAGTCGTAGTTCGTCTCCGTACTCATCCAAAACGCCGCCGCGCATCGAGTAGAATATGTTTGACCGGCCTTGTCCAGAGGCAGCGTACCTGAGACGACTCAAACTCAAGAAGACGAAGACTTTTGGTGATCCGGTCCAGACGCGATGCCAATGTGTCATGCCGGCGGCGGTATAGCGGCTTGAGTCCTTGAATGGGTTATAATTCGAGTGCAACAAGCATCTTTTTTTCTGGTTCTTTTTCTTTGTTACCACCGCCGGGTTCTCAATTGTTTGGTTGATCGAGTTGATACGATAGGGAAGGGGAGACACGTATCATTACAATTATGTCTCTTGATGGTGATGAAATGACAGTGGCAGCATCATGGACCTCTATCTTGACTACTGCGTGTCAAGCACAAAAAAAATGAAAGATGCGAACACTAACCAAGTGCCGTTTTACCCATCTTGACCTGGCATCAAAACAAGTATCTTATAACTACATATAGACCCATTTGTGTTACGCAAACATCTACCTTGTTTCACATCGCGCCTAGGGCCGTCATGCCCTTGGGCTTTCCTATTATCTATGAATACAATACAACCCTCGTCCGTCTGTCCGCCCATCCTCTTGTATGTAAATAAATTACCCCTGCTAATCTGAGGCACGGTGACCGTACCTAGAAGATTTCCTCCGAACCCTTTGCGTCGGGGGTAATCTTGCTGTCTGGTAATAACTGGTTGGGAAGGACTGACTTGAGTGTGGGCGATCAACGGAGGGGGGCTGGACGCATGAATGGGGCTATTCTTGTCTGATGTTTTGGATGTTTGGGTGCATAGATGGACATGATGGACATCAGCCAGGCTCTGAGTTTGCTTAGTGAACAAAAAAAATAAAAGAAAAAGAAAAAAAGCACGGATGGAAATGGAGGGTTAATTCATTAAAGCAAAATCTGATTAGATGGACTATGCTTTTTTTTTGTTCTTTATTTTTGAAGTACGCGGTGAGTGTTGTATTGGGCGTGTTGCAGCGTTGGGGGCTTTGGTGATTTGATGTTGGAGAAGGGGTCAGATTGCGTGGCATCATCGGATGTTCGTTAGTTAAGTAAGAAAGATGAATTTGGAGTCCGGGCATGGCTTGTATATATATCAAGATGGGGCCCAACAGTAGAAGTTTTGACAGTTATCTTCTTCTTGACATTGTCGTTGTTCGTGATAGTTTTTTTTTTTTTTTCTAATACCAGTGGTGTGTCTTTCGTTAAATATTATTTTTTATTCTTTTATTCTTTTTACTTTTCACTTTATATCAAAGCTAGTATTTCTTTCACTCTTTTTGTGGCGCCTAACACACTACAAAGATCATCACACACACTTACCTCACCAACCATCTCCACTCTGCCACCATGCTCCCTAAGCTCTCCACTCTCCTCTCCGCCCTCCCCTTTGCCACCGCCTCCCTCACCTACCGCGGCGTCGACTGGTCCTCCGTCCCCGTCGAAGAAGCCGGAGGCCTCACCTATAAACCCCTTTCCGGCTCCTCTTCCACCACCACCACCATGGAGTCCATCCTGTCCTCCTCCGGCGTCAACATTGTCCGCCAGCGCCTTTGGGTTAATCCCTCCGACGGCAACTACAACCTTGCCTACAACATGGCCCTCGCCAAGCGGGCGGCCGCCGCCAACATGTCGCTGTATTTGGATTTGCACTTTTCGGATACGTGGGCGGACCCGGGGAATCAGGTAATTCCATCGGGGTGGCCGGAGGCGATCGATGACCTCGCATGGACTGTGTACAACTACACCAAGGAGGTCGCCAATGAGTTCAAGGCGAACGGGGTGACGCCTGAGATCATCTCGATTGGCAACGAGATTACCAACGGGATGCTCTTCCCAACGGGCAAGTTGAGTTCGGAGCCGTACAATTTGGCCCGCCTGCTGCACTCGGCGTCGTCGGGGATCCGCGATTCGAACGTCGGCACCACGAGTAAAATTGCCATTCATCTGGACAACGGATGGAACAAAGACACGCAGTTGTCGTGGTACAAGACGGTGCTAGACGAGGGCGCGCTGACGACGGCGGACTTTGACATGATAGGGGTTTCGTACTACCCGTTCTACAACTCGGAGGCGACACTGACGAATTTGAAGAGTTCGCTGGAGGCTTTGGCGTCGACGTACGCGAAGGATTTAATCGTGGCGGAGACCGACTGGCCGACATACTGTTCGAATCCCAAATATGCGTTCCCGGCGGACACGAAGGATATTCCGATTTCGGTGGCGGGGCAGAGTATGTGGATTAAGGATGTGGCGGAGATTGTCGGCGGGGTGAAGAATGGGAAGGGGTTGTTTTATTGGGAGCCAGCGTGGGTGAGTAATGCGGGGTTGGGGAGTAGCTGTGAGTATAACTGTATGTTTGCGGATGATGGGACGGCGATGGAAAGTATGGAGGTGTTTAAGCATATTTGAGGGTGTAGATTGGAATGGTTGTGTGTTGAATATACATCTATCTTGTAATCTAATCAACTATGTCTAGAAAATCACGTGCTTTGTGTGACTTGGTGGATATATGTGCGGGCATAGTTTTAGTCCCAAAAAGGAAAGTTCAGACCCGAAATTAGATGAACCCCACTTTTGACAAGTCCAGACTTTGTTTGCCCACCAATCTGTCAGGAAATAAGCGAATGTACAAGCTGATATCCCAAGTTTGATTTTTTCCGGCATCTATTGTGACCAATTTAATCTCTACTCCGGCTGTCCTCCGACAAAATGTCATTCAAGAGCCAAAACATCATGCCGTTTTGATATCCTGCAAGCCGTGTTCGCTGGTTCGGCCCCTACGGCTTGACAAGTGCGCTTACCTTAATTAATTAGACACATAAATGGGACGAAACCCGGCATCAGCAAAGCCGAATTCACATATCAACCTTGGCTCCCCTGCCCCCTTCAACCAATTCACGAACCATAAATAACTTTTCATCCTGGCCATCAAACTCACAACTTATCCTTGGCCCACCACACAATGAACACACCACCCCGCCCCGGCTCCCTCCTCGCCAGCTACGGCATCTCCTACCACCCTGCCCCCCAAACCTACCTCCCCCAAGATGGCCTCGGCACCCGCCGCCTCCTCATCTCCCCACTGCCCCCCACAACCCCCCTCTCTGCCCTCCTCTCACGCATCTGGGGCGGCCGCATCGTCTCCGCACACATCCTTCCCGATCTCATAGGCCGCGGGGTGTGCGTGGGGTTGGTAGAGTTTGCGAGGGCGGAGTGTCTGAGGGAGTATTTGAGGGATGTGGAGAGGTGGGGGTTAATGGTGGGGTGTCCAGGAGGATGCTATCGAGGAGGTGGGGAAATAGACTATGGAAAAGATGGAATTGTCAAGTGGAGGGTGCAGATAATTGGGACGGATTCGTATCCGATGAGTATCGCGATGAGGGGGAGTATCAAACAAGGGCACACCCGTTACTTGGTAATCCCCTCCGTCCCTGAACCCCAAGTCGGCATCCTCCTCCGCGAACTCGGCATCCTCGAATAGAGCACAGCAGAAACAATAGTCAACCTGTGGGACGAAAAAACCTACGATTCCACCACCAACCACGAAACCGGCCGCACTGACGTCCACATTGTCTTTTCCTGCCAGGAAATCACATCGAGGACCTTTGGGATTCTCAAAAGGTCAATGGTCGGGTTGCCCGAGACTGTAAGGTTCCGCAGGGACCCGTGTGATCGGGGGGCTATTTTGGAAGAGGGGAGGAGGTTTGCGAGGGTGGGGAGGGATTGGGTGTGGGAGTATCTGGAGACGGTAAGGGAGGAGATTGGGTTGGGGAAGATGAAAAAGAAGGAGGGTGAGAACGAGAGTGAAAATAGAGGGGCGTTGCTGAGAACGGGGATGGAGGTTGTCGCGGAGGTGGAACCGTCGGAGTGGCAGTGGGAAGAGATGGAGAAGGAAATCTTGGATAAGTTTGATGAGGTGAATGGAGAGAGTATCCGAGGGACGGTGGAAATCGGAGTTGAAACGAGTTGTCCATTGAGTGGTAAGAGGGAACGGGTGGTACTGGGCAAGACGGCGGTCGCATTTGACGTTGCACAATGCATTGTGTCCAGGGTTCGGCTCTAAGGGTCTTCCTAAGGGTCTTCAATAGTGTAAAGAAAAAAAAATAATATTCTAGATAATATCAAGCCAAATCTAAGTCACACCGGGTATCATGAAAAAAAAAGTAACAAAAAACTTCAGTCCCCTCACCTCACCTCCACAAGTCATTTTCCAGCCGGAAACTCAACCCCACCGACACCTCATCCTCGGTAACCCGAATCTCATCCCCGCCATCGTCATCTTTGTCTCCCCCATGCCCCCCCTCCATTCTCTCCCCCCTAAAAGCCCTCATAACCATCCCTTCATTATCCTCTTCTTCCTTTCCCTCCCTCCTTCTCTTTTCTCTGGCCTCCTCCCTCTTCCTCCACCTCTCCACCCTCCCCACCGCATCCGCCCGCTTCCCGTCATCGGGAATCCCGTTGAGATACGAAAGGACAATTTGGAGATTGATATTTTCGAGGGGTTCCCAGGTGCGCTGTTGTGAAGGGGGCCAGTCGCCGGCCCAGTGGACGAGGAAAAGAAGACGGTTGCGGTGGAGTTTATGGGTGGCGATGTACGAGACGATGTATTCGTCTTCGCCAAGTTCTTCTTCCTCTTCTTCGGAAGCGGAGGCAGAGACTTCAGAAGGGGGAGCATTGGTTGGGGGAGCGGCGACGGGAAGGGCCGGGGTAGACGATGGGGGTCGGCTAGCGGGGTCGTTGATGCTGGCCCAGCCGCAGGGTTTAATCGGGGTAAACGGAATAATCCGTTGCTGCACCGGTCTCGCCTTGATCGTATCATCATCCTCCACTGACGATCTAGTCTCCGTAATTTTCCCCATCGTTAATTCTGCCGGCCTTCTCACCGTCGGCACGGAAACCGGCGTGACTTTCTGTACTGTTGTTGTCGGCATCTTTGCCTTTGGCTTAGTGTCAGACCGATAAGACGACAAGAAAATACTGCCGGGTATCACCGGCACCGGCACAGGGCTCACCCGCGGCTTTGAGGCGACCTGTCGTCTGGGTATGTCGGCCACAGACATCATACGGTCCCCCTTGCCTGAGAATTTCACTTGTGCCTCCATGGCCACGCGCTTATGCAGTGACACAGCAGTTACTCCTTTTCTCCGCACTGGTGATCCCCGGACAGTGCTCTCAGCACCCTCGGTTTCGGACGTCTCGGAGCCCGGCCCGTCCAGATCGACGGCCATGTGTTTCCGCTTCTTGGGCGTCGACAATGAGGCGCCGCTTTTTGTAACGGGCAGAATCGTCAACGGGACGATGTCATTAACGCCATCTTTCCCCTCCATCTCATCCAACTCCGGCGTCCTCACCTCATCCCCCACCGCCGCCGTCCCCGGCCCCGGCATCCGTTTCTTCTTCTTCTTTGCCTTCTTATCCTCCCCCCTCTCAATCTCAATTCCAATCCCTTCCGCCACCCCTCTCCACTCGCCATCTGGCCTCCCCGGCATCCACCGACCCCTCCTCCCCTCCTTCACCTCCCTCCTCATCCTTCCCCTCGGATCCTCCGCCTCCCCCCTCTCTACCATTGCCTCCTCCTCCTTCTTCACTTCCCACATCCGATACTCATAACTTTCCAACTCATACGGCGACACATACTCGAGCACCCGGTCCGCCCGCACCGCGATGCGCGCCGCCGGGCGGTCTCGGAAGCCGATGAGCCAGGCGGGAGTCTTCGGGCGCGGCTTGCCATCAGAGGGGGAAAACTGGGAGGGGATGAAGAGGCGGGAGATTATGTAGGCAGTGGAGTCAGAGGGGGGGA